>JAODAL010013374.1:0-91562 GCA_025379985.1 Phyllomedusa bahiana | reverse complement strand
CAAAGGGGGCCCAATGAATAAATTCCCCCGGCTGCCCCGGGACCCCCCAGGAAGCGGAAATCGGAACGTTTGGACCAGCATCAGACGTCCCTCCACGGGAAATCATCAAACGGGGAGAGGAGGAAACACACCTGGGGCCCTCTCCTAGGGCCACCGGGTGTGACCCTTTTCCCGAACGCTGCGGACGAGCTGCCCGCTTCTGGGGAAAGGCGGGCTGGCGCAGTAGAACATGGGTTCTCTTTTGCACAGGGGGTCACTCCTGCCCGAAAAGTGGCCCATCCACCTGCATGGGTTTCCGCATAAAAAGGTTTTGGGGGCAAAATGGAAAAACAAAGGAATACCGGAGCCAGGGAAACAGCCGACGGGGCGTCCCAAGCCCCTCTTTTGGCGGAGCCTTCCTGCCTTTCACAAACCCTTACTTTGATGCGGGGGCCAGGTAAATTTAAATTTCGCCGGGGAGGACGGGATGTCCCCTTGCTGCCAAGCATCTTTTACCCCGGGACAGCCCCCTTTTTTTAAGGGGGCCCCAGAGAGCGCGTCACTCCAAGTCAGCTCCGAAGCCGGGAACAAAATTTAAAACCGAAAGGGTCTCCCCCGGAGGCCCCGCCCTGCCCCGAAGGCTCAAAGCGCGTCTAAGCAGAGGATGCGCACGCCAGCTCCTCGAAGAGGGTGGGGAAAAAAAATTTCCCCGGGGGAAAAGGTTTTAAGATCCCGTCACGGGGCATTCCTTTCCAGGGGGGCTGTCGCCCAAAAAGAGCCTTTCCCCCTATAGGCTCACCACGAAGGCCACTTTAGACCTCTTTCCCAGGGAAACTGACCCCCATCGGTTTTTCCCAAATGCATAGACAATGGTAAAAAAAAACCCCGGCCGAGCTTGGGGTCCCCGGGAAAGCTAAGGGGAAAAGGGAAACCAAAACCCAATTGCTTGCCTGTTTGCGATTTGCGCAATTGTTTTGGGGGAAAAAATCAAACGTAAGATCCACGATCTTGGCAGAGGGGACCCTTTTCGGGGTCCATGACTGGATCTTATGTAACGGGCCCCGGGGATTGGGTCCCTGGAAAAAACCAAACCCCAAGCGTTTGGGAAAAACCACGACAGGAACGGGAAACTAAAACCCCTTTTCACCCAAAACCCCCCCGCAAAGGCGGATGACTTTTCTCGGCGGGGAAATCTAAAAGGGCGTACCCCTGGCGTGAAATTGCTTGCTGCAGCCGAGGTTTTTCGTGGTACGAATCGTAGACGTAGGCGTAGTCAGGGACAGGCGGCAAGGTCAGGGCAGGCGGCAAAGGTTCAGAGTTGATAAACGTAGGCAGAGGTTAGAACACACGGAAAGACGGCAAACACTCAGGGACGCTTTCTCTAGGGCACGGAGGCAACAAAGATCCAGCAGGGAAGTGACATGGATCCATAAACTATATAGGGTCAGCAGGCGGCAATTACCCAATTCCCGGCGCGCTGGCCCTTTAAATTTACATGAACGCACGCGCATTCCAGCCAACAGAGTAAGAGAGCAGGACAGGAGCGTGGTATCACGGCCTGCGGTGCTACCCGTCCCCGCCGGGTGCCCGCAGAGAGGGACACGGATGCGCCCGCGACCCGCAGACCGAGACGCGGATGCGCCCGCGACCCGCAGACCGGGACGCGGCACCACCCGTTACAGGATGCTCCTACTCAATACTGAGCAAAGGGTCTGAATACTTAAGACCATGTGATATTTCAATTTTTCTTGTTTAATAAATTTGCAAAAATATCTACATTTCTGTTTTTTTTCTTTCAAGATGAGCAAAAAAAATAACTTTTTTGATCTTACCAAATGGCTGCAATGAAACAAAGAGTGAAAAATTTTAACGGGTCTGAATATTTTCCATACCCACTGTACATATCGTATATAATACTGACCCACAGAGCTGACAATTAGGCTATAATTCTACACCAGACTGACAGTCTGCACTGTAAATATATAATACAGTGGCATGTTTCTTCAACTGTATGCAAACAACTATGTCAGAGAAGACGTCACTTGTAAGTCACTGGTTGTAACTGCACTGTAAACACTTACATGGTCTGCAGAGCACCTGTGTACAACTGGTAGTCACCATGTGATGTTCGCATGTTGTCATGGTTTGTCAGTATTATTTACTTCTTATGTAGTAGTATTATTGGGTTTGATGGTCTCGGCATTATGGGATTTTTTTTAGTAACAGTTTGACAGTAGTACATATGGTATATGTGCTCCATGTATAGGTGTATTATTTGTTAACCGTATGACTTATTTAGAGGTATTACACTATAGTACATAAATGTGGCTTTGAAGAGACAAATTTGTCAGCACTGATTTTCATTATACAGTGTACTGCTGACTAGATGTCCATAAATTTTTTAATCCGATAAAAGTGCATGCTGCAGTTCACGATGTGCCATGAAAAATCGTGGACCCAGCCCTTTGTAACCCAACCCCCCCCGGGGCCCTAGATTTTTTTAGGAACAGCAACAACCAAAGGCACTGTAAAAAAAATAAAAAACAGTACTAGGATTGCTGTCATTTGCTCATCTTCTTCCCCAAATCCTTGCTAAAAAGCGTTTGAAGTCATATGAACCACAAAATGATTTCAATAAAAATGTTAACTCATCCGAAAAAAAAAGCCCTTTGTAACCATTTATAGTAAATAATAAATGAAAATAATAAAGTTATGGTTTTCAGGATATGAATAGAGATGGGCGAATTTCTCAAAAATTCGATTCGGTCACTTCGCTGAATTTTGCCGACAAAATTTGTTTCGGTCCGAATTACTTCGGGATGTCCTTTAAAAAAGACAGCTTTTTCCCAGGCTGCACAGAGCCGCAGGTGCTGTAGAAGTTTTGCCATGCTTAAAATATGAGAGGCTGGTTTGGGTCTTCTACAAGTTTGTTTTAGTAAAAACCCACATGACTGCCGCCGCTCTTAGAACGCTTCACTAAAAAATTCCCTGGGCACTAAAGAGGAAAAACTGAAAAAAAAACTAAGGGAATGTACCTGATAAATCATCCCACGAAAGCTGGAAAAAAAACAAGCGAGGCTCAGGGGGCCCAAAAATTTAGTGACAAGGTGGAGGTAACGCGGCAGCCACAGCAGCAGAGGTCAAGAGTGGCACAATGACATTCGGGGGGGGGGGGGAGGTGGGGGGGGGGGGGGGCAAAAAAAAAAAAGAAGGCCACAGAGGGGCACAATAAAATTTCTGGATGGCAAAAACAGGAGGAGGCCCAGAGTGGCACAATGACCAGTGGGAGGTTACAGCACCCACAGCCACAGCATGAGGTCAGACATGGCAAAAGACATTCGGAGGGAAAAAAAACAGGGGGGGCCCACAGATGGCACAATACACGTGTGAGGTCACGGCACAGACATGAGGTCAGGCAGTGGCAAAAGCATTCGGGAGGGGGCAAAAACGGAGTACCCCACAGAGTGGCACAAGACACGGGGGTGGAGGGCAGGGCAGCACCCAAAAAGCAGTACATGGGTAAAAGGCAGGGGGCCCACAATGACATTCGGAGGGAAAAAACAGGAAGGCCACAAGGGGCACTGACACAGTGTGGGGGTTTCGGCAGCAGCAGCAGGGGTCGGGCATGGCACAAGACATTTGGAGGGGGAAAAAAACAGTAGAGCCAAGATGGCACATGACAAGAGTGGAGGTGACGGCAGCAGGGGCAAGAAAGAGGTAAGAGTGGCACAAAACATTTGGGGGTGGCAAAAAAGGATAGGCCACAAGTGAAACAATGACACGTGTGGAGGTCACGGCCGCACCACAGCCAGCAGAGGTCGGGCCCCAAGGCAAAAAGACATTCTGGAGGTGGCAAAAAGGGGGTTAGGCCACAGACGGCACAATGCAAAGAGTGCGGTGACAGCACCCAGGAGCAACAGATGAGGTCAGAGAGTGGCCCCAAAAACACCCAGGGGAGGGGGTGGCAATACCATCCTGGAAAAGATGGTTGGGGCAGGGGGGAAAAACTGTCAGCAATGTTGGCATCACGGTGGGGGCATCAGAATATGGCTAGGCAGTAGTTTGAACCCAATCATTTCCACAGTTTGGTTGAGGCGTCATGGCTGATGTAGTCGACCCTAAGGCCTTGGTGGGGGAAACCCTGCCAACCCCGCTATTCTCTTGACAAAGGTCGTCGTTCCATTTTTCCCCGGGACAAGAGTTTCCCCTTGGGATAACAGGCCCCGCCGCACTGAACACCCGCCTGATCCACACTAGGGGCCGGGCGGACCTTCTCCACTGCAAACTGGGCAAGCTGCAGCCACACATCCATTTTGGCTGCCATAGTCCACGGTTTTCTAACTGGGGGGAGAGTGCTGTCCAATCCCCCACCCCCTGTTGGTTCAGGGATGCTCCAGGCCTGCTCTCTGCGGGCAACTACCCCCTCACTAGGCGGTGAAGGAACCCGCCATCATGACTCCAACTTAGGTTGCTGTGATGGGAGCTGGTACTGTCCACCCCCCCCCCCCACCTTTCCCCAACGAGGCAGAGTACGGGCCTGAAGAACCCCCCGGTCAACCTGAAAAGGGGGACGATGCCGCAATGGGCAGCGGCCAACTGACATGGAGGATTTCCCTATAGTTTTGATTTGCCCTCCCTCTCAATGCGGGGAAAAAAGGGCCCCCTTTTTTGACCGTAGCGGGTTGGGGGAGGCCATTTTCCCTGCCAACTGAATTTCCGGCTTTTTAGGAATGATTTGGCATGCACGTTTCCGGGGGCCTTTTAAAACTTCGAAATCGGTGGAAGCTTCGCCTTTTCCCAACCCAAATTAAAACCTCCCCCAAGCGGGTCCTGACCTTTTTCGGGCAGCCCACCCAGACTCCCATTGTCCTCACCTGGTTCCGTTTCAGTTGGCGCGGGGGAAAAACCACACATCATTTCTTGCTGCATGAGCGGAGCAGTTCCTCCCCGTGTGACTTCGTTCGCCCGGGAAGCCCGTGAAAACGCGTGACACCCCTGTGCCCCACACATTTTTGGTATGTGGAGCAGTATTTTGGGGGCTAGATGGTGGTGGGGGGTGGAGGAGGAGGAGGCGGACTTGGGACAGGGCCAGTTTGTAACGTGGAGGAGAAAACGGCCAAATTGTTTGGGGTGCCCGGGAAGGGAAACACATTCCACCCAATGGGGCCCTAAACATGTACTGGCCCCGCCGTAGTTAGGCTCCAACATCCGCGCTGCCGGGACCTTTGGGAAAAACCGATAAGCTCAAGGAGGCCCACTTTTTGTTCTACATATTTTTTGAAGGCTGGTCTGTCTTTTTGGAAAAAAATTACGGGTTGGAAACCCCCCATCCGGCTCGGCACAAACCATTAGTTCCTGAATGGGGGCAGTCCCCATTTGGAAAGGGGGGACTGGAGTCCCCCAACTTTTTACAGGGCCCCCACCTGCCCTTTGTGGTTGGCGCAACGTTTCTCTTTCCCAATCGCCCGTGACGCGCGGGGCCATAAGTAGAGGAGAGGGGATCTGGGGCCGGGAGATGATGGCAAGAGAAACAGTCCCTTTTGCAAGGTGGTGGAGCCTGACTGGCTGCAAAGTTGCGTGCCCCTGGCCGCTGCTGCGGCGGCGGATGGACCCCACATCTGAGCCCCATTTTTTCCCAGGCCACCGATGGTACCTGCATGTGTTTCGCAGGCCGGGTGCCAACTTTTGCTCCCTGGCCCCCTTCACTTTTTG
This sequence comes from Phyllomedusa bahiana, assembly GCA_025379985.1. Classification (NCBI taxonomy): domain Eukaryota; kingdom Metazoa; phylum Chordata; class Amphibia; order Anura; family Hylidae; genus Phyllomedusa; species Phyllomedusa bahiana. The sequence continues at coordinate 85,871 of JAODAL010013374.1, read as the reverse complement.
CCCACAGATTCTACATATACCCCGGGTCCCCCGGTGTCTTTTGCAAAACTGCCCCACCCCGATAGCTGATTTTACCGCCCAAATTTTTGCTGATGACTCTGCCCCGGCCTCACTAGCCCTTGCCCGCAAATTTTTTTGGACCTGTGAAGCGGGGTTTTTCCCATGGCCCTTGGGGCCCCACCTCACCTTCTGCACCCTGTGACTCACGGCCAACAACCCACTTGCTGGCTGGCCCCTCCTGACGCCCAAACTATGCCCCTTTTCCCCGACGGTGAAGCCTTTTTTCCTTCACCCGGCTCCCCAATGCGGTCGGCTTTCTCATACTATTTGTGTTTTATATCACGCCCCTCCCCACCCGTTTGGTAAGGGAGGCTACCCCTCACAACATGACCTCCCAGTCACTCCCACATCTAAACTTTGCCGCCTTGCGGAAGAGGGGATTTTCCCCATTTCTTTTGTACCCAAGTGCTGCTGACTGCCCTCCTCAAATGTTCATCCCGCTAATAGTGGGGCTGAGCCCAACCAATAGTAAACCTGGCTGAGGGAACCAAACAGAGGGGGTTAGGACGGTGAGGGCCCTGACCCCACTCCTGGCCCCTGCCAACTAGGGTTGGTCTGACATCCCACCGACTCTTGGCTGGGGTGTCAGAGTCATCTTTGGGGGGGAAGTGGGTGACCTATCAACCCCAAACAAGAACCCTTGGTTCTAGCAGCACACGGTCGCTAGAGACAGCGGCTTTTGGCTCACCGAGGACCCCCCGCGCGACGTCCCCTTTCTTTTTGCGACCTGGGGCCGCTCAAGGGAAAAGTTTTTTTTCCACTGCCACTCGCAGGGGGAAGACCTGCCCCTCTCTGTCTGACATACTGTTTTTCTAAAATGTACAACACTGTTTGATGAAGATACTGTTATGATAAATACACACCTTTTTGATCCAAATGAACCCCAAGAAGCTTGGGGAACCCCTTTGATATAAAATTTCGCTCCACAAAATGGGGAGGAAAAAATTTACTTGTATTGCCGTTAAAAACCTGTGTTTTTACTGAATATAAAAGCACAAACAGGGTTTAAATTTAACCCTTTGATATGAATAAAAGCTACAGATTTCTTTTGTGCCGGGGAAAAACAATGTTTCTTTACTGATACAACTGCAGAAAAATACTTAGTTAACCCTTGGTATATAATTGCGCAAAAGAATTGAGCAGCCAAAAACTACCAGCTTTGTAGCGTGTTACAATGGCGTGAAATTTTACGCTACACAGCAAGAGAAAAACTTGTAATTAACCTTCTGTTTATGAATTATGCTACAGGAAAAATGTATTTTTTGCCGTGAAAAAGACGGTTTCTTTTAGTCACCACAGCAGCAGAACAACGTTTAATTAACCCCTGGATGTAAATTCCGCAAAAGAATTGAGCAGCCAAAAACGACCAGCTTTGTAGCGTGTTACAATGGCATGTATTTTACGCTACACAACAAGAGAAAAACTTGAAATTAACCTTCGGTTATGAATTATGCTATAGGAAAAATGTCTTTTTTGCCGGTGAAAAAGACGGTTTCTTTTAGTCACCACAGCAGCAGAACAACGCTTAATTATCCCTGGATGTAAATTGCGCAAAAGAATTGAGCAGCCAAAAATGAAGTGGTATTTGTATTGTAAAAACGCTGTTTCTTTAAATGAATACAACAGGAAAGGCTAGATCACCTTGATATTCAATGTGCTGTGAGCAATTGCATTAAAATGTATATCATGCACTGGACGCCACGGACTTCAGATCCAATACCCCACAAAATCAGAAATAGAACGTTAAGAGAAGCAGTCTCTGAGGCAAGCTGAGACACCCCCCAAAAATCGCTGTATAAAAATGAGTTCTTTACTAAGAGATATCATTAGCAGCCGTGGCAGCACCTTCCCTAATCAGTACAGTGAGAGCGGTATGAGCTCCCAGCGTCGTGCCCGGACTTATATAGTGTGGTGACGTTACAGAATCCCGCCGGTTTCTGATTGGCTTCATCTCTGCACATGTCATGTAGGCTATGCCCTTCTTCCTCTCAGAGTTCTTTGCCCCATGTAACGCCATGTGCTCGCAGCCATTTTATCAATCAAAATCACGCGAAGTACCCCAAAGTTCGACTTAGTTCCGAACCAAAGTTTTCCTGAAATTCTAAATGAATTCCACTTCGTTAGAATCAATTCGCCCATCTCTAGATATGACATTAATTTTTTTCAAAGTATTTCTTTTATGTATAAGTAACAAAACAAAAAAAAAAACAAATTCGATATTGTACCGATCCACAAAGCACATTGAACATTGTAAAAATGAAACCCAAGAAAAAATGGTGGTATTGATGTTTTTTTTTGTTTCCAAATTCTTTAAAATGTCTTTATTAAGTAACACAAAGTAAAAGAAATTCAGAGTTTGTGAAATAAAGTTTGTATAATATTATCAATGGATTCAATTTTTAAGTATACTATAGCTGGCATACTCTGTATTACCAATTTTCATTATATGTAAAACAAAAAGAAAAACACAAACATATTAAAACTCGTCCGCCTCCATTTTGCGGTCTTATGTCCATTTTAGAAGAACAAGATTATATTCCTTCCAGCTGTCATCACCGTACAGTAAACTATCTAGTTATAGGTGTCATTCAAGTGCAGTGGACTAAGATGTCTTTACTATCCTTATAGTTTAAACTACCAATTGTAGCTCCATCTGTAGCGCTAGGCTCTCTTAGTAATGGAAAGAAAAACATAAGTCGCAAGAGCAGGAGGACAGTATGCGGCATTAGGCTCAGACAAAACATAAACACATACCAACAAGTGCTCCATTCTTTGGGCCCACCCCCCAACCACTGTTTTAGTAGTATGATTGTTCTATGTGGCTCCCCTTATCCGATATTCAAATCTCGTCTTATTCTACATGGCGGGCCTTTTGGTCGCCAAACAATATTGTAGATGCTAAATCGTGATTCTCATCCTCTGGACATATCAAATCTCTGGGTCCTTTAGATTGGAGTATCGCCAATTAATACCTGTTCTTGGAACCATGTGGTAAAACTAAAGCATTCTTTGATGGCTTCTCGTATTCTCTGTGGAAGCAGAGGGATAAAACTGCCCCAGACTTGAAAAAAATTCTTGATGTGAGTCTCCTTCCTACCTGAGGCCTCCACCCAATCCATTTTCAGTATGTAAGACAGTTTCTCCAAGAACATCCTAAATGGAGGCGCGGACTCATGTATCCATGTGTTTAAAATGGTTTTGATGCCTGCCGCTGAGATCATATATAATAATCTCCTGCTTCCCGGTTCACTAGGGGTCATCTGGGTATCTATATGGCCGAATATGGCCCATAGAGGGTTGTTGTTTCCATTTTCATGGCTGGATCAATACTAAAAAAAATAGTGAAACACGTGTGTACCCAAAATACATACTACAACGCTATATGAATTCCCTATAGGGTGTTTTCTAATAGATTGTAAGCTCTCACAAGCAGGGCCCTTATGACTTGTCTCATCTGTAAGTAGCTTTTTACTGTATAATATCTGTCTTTTTGTCTGTATACCCTCCAAATTGTAAAGTGCTGCGGAATATGTTAGTGCTATATAAATAAAGATTAATATTCTTTTCTAAATAAGGTATTTTATGGAAAGTTTAACTTGTATTGGTACTTTGGGGACTTTGCAAATGCGACATATCGCCAAAATCTGAGTTTTAAAAGCCAAATTGTACGCCTTCCTTTGTATGCCCTGCCATGCATACAAACAGTGGTTTACACCCATATATTGGGTATTGCCAGACTTGGAAGAAATTGTGTAATACCTTTTGGTATGCCTATCTTCCCAAGATTCCTTGTGAAATTGAAAAATCTTCAGCTGAAACTGCATATTATTAGAAAAAAATATATATTTTCATACCCCAATGCAAAAAAAAAAAATCTGTGAGATCAATGTACTCACTACATCTCTAGTTGCATGACTTGACGCAACTGATTCAGGATCTTGCTCAAAGAGTCCAGCTGCAGGAGTCTACATCCTCCCGGGGGGCCATGTCTATATAACCCCCTGTGGGACCCAAGCTCAATCTGTCGGACTGTTTCCCTGGAGACCGCAGTTCTTTTGTGACTTTCCGAGAGAGTTACAGGTTGTATTTTCAGCCTAGGCCCCATTCATCTGGATCTGAGGAGAAACATATAGGGTTCATCATTTCTTTGCTTCAGTGGACAACACAAGCTTGGGCTTTTGTCTTAAACCCGGGCTCTCCCGAACTCCTGTCCGTTGATTCATTTTTTTCAGGCCTTGGGACTCCTATATTATGAACCACACATCAGGTCAGTAGCTGAAACAAACCTCTTGTCTCTCCATCAGGGGCGGCGACCAGTGGAAAACTACTACTCCAAGTTCAGATACTGGTCGAGACCCTAACAGTGGAACGACCCAGCACTTCAGTGTCCTTTTTGGCAGGGTCTGTCTGAGACACTGAAAGTTCTGTTGATTGGTTACCCCCAACCTGAAAGCCTGGAAGAGTCTATGAACCTGGCTATTCTGATTGACCTTTGCATCTGCAAGCGCCAAAGGGAGGCACCTACTCCCCCCTCCATATCCAACAAGGTTTGGAAATTGATATGGAACCGAAGCAAGTGGGATCTACTATGTCTTCCAGAGATCGCAAAGCCTTCAGAAAAAGCAAGGGGCTCTGTTTTTACTGCGGAGGGAAAGGTCACTTAGGTGGTCAGGTATTTCCCAGTATGTCTCAAAAAGTAATTTTGCCTGTCTGTGTTTTGTATAACAACCACAGTCTTTTTTTATTATTATTATTATTATTATTATTATTATTAACATTTATTTTAAAGCGCCATTGATTCCATGGTGCTGTACATTTGAGGGGGGTCACATACATTATATGTCAAGTGAGTACAATGATGACAATGAATGACGTATAACTGGTACAGAGGGAGAGAGGACCCTGCCCGTGAAGGCTTACAATCTACAAGGAGGAGGGAAGAGACAGGAGGAGAGGGGCAGACATGTTTGTGGGGTAGTACAGTGGCAGCAGGGTTATTGTAGGTTATAGGCAATCCTGAAGAAATGGGTTTTCAGGTTGCTTTTGAAGCTGGTGAGAGTGGCAGAGAGTCTGATGTGTTGGGGCAGTACATTCCAGAGTGTGGGGGAAGCGCGAGAGAATTCTTGGAGACGGTTATGTGAGGAGCTGATAAGAGGAGAACAGAGAAGAAGGTCCTGTGAGGAGCGGAGATTGCGTGAGGGGAGATATCTGGAGATTTGGACAGAGATATATGGAGGGGAGAGGTTATGGAGAGCCTTGTAGGACATGTTTAGCAACTTGAAATGAATTCGCTGAGCTATTGGTAGCCAATGAAGGGATTGACAGAGGGGAGAGGCAGAGGAGTAGCGAGGAGAGAGGTGGATAAGACGGGCAAGCAGAGTTGAGAAATGGTTTGAAGGGAGCAAGAGTGCTAGATGGGAGGCCACAGAGAAGGATGTTGCAGTAGTCAAGGCGGGAGATGACAAGGGCATGGACGAGCATTTTTGTGGTGTCGAAGTTGAGGAACGAACGGATGCGAGAGATATTTTTCAGGTGGAAGCGGCAGGCAGAGGTGAGGGTTTGGATGTGTGGTTTGAAGGACAGAGCGAGTCGAGGGATTACCCAAGGCAGCGGCCCTGCGGAACAGGTGAGAGTGTACAGCCATTGACAGTGATAGAGAGATCAGGTGGAGGGATGGAGGGGGACGGTGGAAAGATGATGAATTCTGTTTTCTCCACATTTAGTTTTAGGAGACGGGAGGAGAAAAAGGAGGAAATGGACGATAGACAGTCTGGGATCCGGGAGAGAAGAGAGGTGACATCTGGGCCAGAGATATAAAGCTGGGTGTCATCAGCATACAGGTGGTAATGAAAGCCATGTGAAGCTATGAGTTGACCCAGACAAAGGGTGTATATATAAAAGAGTAAAGGACCCAGGACTGACCCATGGTGGACACCAACAGAGAGAGTACGGGGGGAGGAGGTGGAGCGAGAATGAGAGACGCTGAATGTCCGATCAGAAAGGTACGAGGAGATCCAAGTCTGTGATGCCGAGGGAGGAGAGGATGTGTAGCAGGAGGGAGTGGTCGACCGTGTCAAAGGCAGAGGACAAGTCTAGAAGGAGAAGGACAGAGTACTGGCGTGAGGCTTTGGCAGTTGCTAGGTCATTGGTGGCCTTGGTTAGGGCGGTTTCGGTAGAGTGGTTGGGTCGGAAACCAGATTGTAGTGGGTCAAAAAGAGAGTTGGAGAAGAGGTGGGAGGACAGTTGAAGGTAGACGTGCTGCTCGAGGAGTTTGGAGGCAAAAGGGAGCAGTGAGATGGGGCGATAGTTGGACAGAGAGGAGGGATCAAGGGATGGTTTTTTAAGGATGGGGGTGACAGTAGCATGTTTAAGGAGGAAGGGAAGATGCCGAGGTGAGCGATAAGTTGAAAAGATGGTGAGGGTTGGGATGAAAGCAGCACTAAGGTCTGGGATAAGGTGTGATGGCAGTGGGACAAGATTACAGGTGGTGAGGTTGGATTTGGACAGTAGAGAGGAAAGATTATCATGTGTAAGAGTGGGAAAACAAGTTAAGGGGGAAGAGCATTGTGCAGATATAGAGGAAGGCGCTGGGGACTGGGGCTGAAGCTTTCTCTGATAAGGTTGATCTTGTGTAGGAAGTGGATGGCAAAGTCGTCTGCTGAAAGGAGAGAGGGTGGAGGAGGTGCTGGTGGGCAGAGGAGAGAGTTAAAGGTGTTGAATAGTTGTCTGGGGTTATGAGACAGAGAGGATATGAGATGGGAGAAGTAATCCTGTTTGGCTAGTGTGAGTGCAGATTTAAATGTATGTAGTGATTGTTTGTATAAGGCAAAGTCGTCGGTGGAGCGAGTTTTCTTCCAGCGGCGTTCTGCAATTCTGGAATCTCGCCTCAGCTGTTTAGTGGAGTGTGTGTGCCAGGGTTGTCTGTTGATGTTGCGGGTTCTGTTGTGTGTGAGGGGAGCGACTGAAGGATGGTTGTGATTGTGTGGTTGTAGAAAGTGGTGGCTGCGTCTGGGTCTTTAAATGAGGATATGGTAGAAAGAGGTGTAAGAGAATCAGAGAGAGTGTGAGGGTTGAGGTTTTGTAAGTTCCTGCGGGGGTGCACTAGATGTGGGACAGGAGGAGCCGGTGGGGAGGAGATGGTGGAGAAGGTGAGCAGATTGTGGTTTAGATATGGGGTGGGGGAGTTTGAGAAGTCAGATAGGGGGCAGAGGCGGGTGAAGATGAGGTCCAGTGTGTGTCCATCTTTGTGAGTGGCTCCAGAGGTCCACTGAGAGAGATCAAAGGAAGAACAGAGTGAAAGGAGTTTGTTGGAAGCAGAGTGGGGGGTGTCAATTGGGATATTGAAGTCTCCCATGATAATAGTGGGGATGTCAGTGGAAAGAAAATGGACGAGCCAGGAAGCAAAGTGGTCAAGGAAGGCGGTGACAGGGCCTGGTGGTCGGTAGACAACAGCCACTTGAAGGTTGGAAGGGGCATAGGGTGCGGACGGAGTGAACCTCAAAGGAGGAGATTGTGAGGGAAGGCAGAGGTGAAGAGGGGACAAAGGAACAAGTGTCAGACAGGAGGAGGCCAACACCTCCGCCATGCTTGTTATCAGGGCGAGGGGTATGGGTAAGTTGGAGGCCGCCAAAGGAGAGAGCAGCAGGAGAGGCTGTGTCAGAGGGGGTCAGCCATGTTTCGGTCAGACCAAGGAAGAGTAAATTTGTTGAGATAAATAAGTCATGTATGTAGGAAAGTTTATTACATACAGACCGTGCATTCCAGAGAGCTCCAAGGAGAGGGATAGGGGGAGCAGGGGTCAGAGGGATGTGCTTCAGGTTGATGGGGTTAACAGAATTCGTAGTGGTGCATCGGTTAGAAGAGGGAGAGACAATGGTGGGAATGTGCTGGGGGGGCCCTGGGTTAGGGGATATGTCCCCAGCAGCCAGGAGCAGTAGAGAGAGGGTGAGCAGGTGGGAGTAGGAAAGACAATGTTTAAGCCGGGTTTGTTTGGTGTGGAGGGCATTAACAGTGGGGAAGAGGTTGGTGGCAGCAGACAGGTGAGAGGGTAGAATGCATGGAGATAAGTAGAGCTCATTGCCCAGCGAGGGTGTTTGGGGATATGCAGTTAGTGCAAGGAAAGTGGAGATAGAGATAATGGTGGGAAGGAAAAGCATAGTGCCAGATAGTTTAGAAAGTTGTAAATGGAAAAGATGAAGTAGCTGTTACCTCGCAATCCTTGTGCAATCTTGGTTCAATTCTGGATTAATTCACACACTTAGAGCGGGAACTTTGAGCAGGGCCACCCGTGACCAAAGGCCACACGTGACTGCAGTGCTTGTCTATATAGTAACTACCATTCTAAGCAGAGTATCAGATGTGAACAAGAAATGGGAGGGGTCGAGCAAGTTAATTAGCAGAGTGGGGGAAGAATAGGACACGAGATTACAAGGTCTTTGTGGTAATTCATTTATCAATTGTGGTTCTGTATCAAATTTTCTGAACGCACGTTGGTATGCTAATGTTTTGGGTATTCTGTTACTGTATCTTGGGACCCCTGTTAATGTGGTTTCCATAGATAGTACACCCCTCTCTCAAGGTACTATTAAGTTCTATACTCCTCTGTCTAAAAGTAGAGGCCTTGCATTCTGAGCTAATTTCCTTTTTCATACTTGATAATGTTTTGGGTTTACCATGGTTACAGGTTCACAACCCTGATCCTGTAATCGACTGGGAAAAAGCTGATATTTGGTATCTGGAGCTATATGGTTTTCCAGATTAGATTTACGGGGTGCCTATAATTTAATTAACATTCATAAGGGAGATAGTGGAAAACTGCCTTTAATACCCCTGATGGCCAATGAGTATTTGGTGATGCCTTTTGGCTTAGGTAATGCACCTGCGGTTTTTCAAAACTTTGTTAATAACATCTTCCGAAACCTCAATGGGCGCTTTGTTATTGTTTATCTGGATGATATTTTGGTATTTTCCCTTGACTGGTCTCCCCATGAGGAACATGTATGCACTGTCCTGCAGATTCTTAGGGAAAATCACTTGTATGTGAAACTGGAAAATGTCTCTTTGGGGTCCAAAACTTTCAATTCCTGAATTATATTCTTACACCCCATGCCTTCTGTATGGATCAAGGTTTGGCCAGTGGTGGATTGGGTACAGCCGAATTCCTTGTAAGCCCTGCAGAGGTTTTTTGCATTCGCCAATTACTCCAGAAAATGTATCCGTAACTTTCCATCCATAGCCAAACCTTTGACAGATCTTACTAAAAAGGGGGTGAATCTGCTTGATTGGGAACCTGAAGCTTTTTGTGCTTTTGAAACCTTGAAAAGGTGCTTTACTGAAGCCCCTGTTCTAGTTCAACCCAACCTCTCGTGGCCCTTCATTGTTGAAGTTGATGCTTCTGAGGTAGGAGTGGACGCAGTTCTGTCGCAAGGGCCCCCCTCTCTGACTAACCTTTAGCCATGTGCCTTTTTTCACAGAAAGTCTCCCGCACTGAGAGTAATTATGATGTTGGGAATCAGGAACTTCTTGCCATCAAGTGGGCATTTACATTGTTACATAGTTTGTAAGGCCAGAAAAAGACAGACGTCCATCTAGTTCAGCCTATTTTGCTAAAGTGATCCAGAGGAAGGTAAAAAAACCCATGAGGTAGAAGCCAATTGTCCTCATTTTAGGAAAAAAATTCCTCCCCGACTCCAATCTGGCAATCAGAATAATCCCTGGATCAACAACCCTTCCCCAGAATCCTAGTCATTATAACTTGTTATATTATTACGCTCTAGAAATGCATCCAAACTCTTTTTGAACTCTGTTATTGAATTCACCATGACAAGTTCCCGTGGCAGAGAGTTCCACAGTCTCACTGCTCTAACAGTAAGGAATCCCTATTTTTATGTAGAAACTTTCTTTCCTCAAGACGTAAAGGATGCCCCATTGTTCTGTATATACTCTTGGGTATAAATAAATCTTGAGAGAGATCTCTATATTGACCTTTAATAGATTTATACATAATTATTATGTATAAGCCATCTTTTCTCTCAACTAAATAACCCTAATCTTGCTAATCTTTCTGGGTATTGCAGTCCACCCAGTCCTTTTATTATTTTTGTTGCCCGCCTTTGTACATGTTCAAGAGCATCGCTTACACCTGTAAAATGTTTTAATATACCTTTTGAATTAATTTTTTTCTCAATGATTGCAAGATGTTTAGGTCCTTTGGCAGCAAAGTAGCACCAAACCATGATGTACCGTCCATCATACTTGGGATGAGATTGTGTTGTTAGTGTGCACTGCTAGACTTAGCATGTGCAGTTTTTATTTAAACCTCCACCTTTGTGGCCAAATTCATGTTTGCCTAAGAACACCTAAATGCTCAACAGTCACTCTGTAAAAATATGTGAACAGAGAAGACAAAAGTGGTAGTGTAAATGCACAGCACTAAGGGCGACATGTATTAAGATCGGCGCGTCGGAGCGCCCGTTTTCGAGCGCTCGAACGTGAAAGCTGCGCCTCATTCATGTTGGCACCCGAGGTGCACTCATACATGCAGTGTAAAGTCTCCTGCGCCTCGCCAGTGTGTGAGGCGCAGTACGGGACTTAGGCGCAGAAGGACTGTGCCTAAGAGTCACTGCCCGAGGAGGTGCGCTCATACATGCGGTTAAAAGTTCCCTGCGCCTCGCCAGTGTGTGAGGTGCATTGCGGAACTTAGGCGCAGAAGGACTGCGCCTAACATGTATTCCGATTCCACACAGGCTGGAAATCTGCGAAAAATCATTAAACATGTAATTGAATTGCAAAACGAGTTGTCTTTGAAATGAATGAATAAATAAAGTGAAAATTCAAAGTTGAATAAAATACATTTCAATGTATAGAAAAAGTTGACCATTTAAAATCAAAGGAAATATATCTAAGCTCTCCAAAGAAAGACATAATAGCTAGAACAGGGAGAGAATTGAACTAATTTTACATTCAATAAGGCAATGCAGATGTTGTACAGATGTGAATTTTGGTCTATTGTTTTAATTAAAAATGAAGATGTCTTTGTTCTTCATTCACATTTTATTCTACTTAGTATCCACAGTAAGAGCCAGCACAGCACAGGTCTCGCTGGGAACTGTGGTTCTCCAAGCAGGATTTCTATGTTCCCTGGGCTTCGTTCTAGACGTATTTACATCCGTATTTACGTCTGTAAAAACATCACCAAATGTGCCTAAAATAATGAACTATTAGCTTACAATGGATTCCTATGGAAATCAGGATGTAATTCCGGACGTAATGTAACAGCACATAAGCTATGCAGATGTTGCACACATGTTGCCCAGATGTTGCCCACATGTTGCCCAGATGTGGCCCAGAGGTTGCCCAGATGTTTTCTAACACATTTTCTATAACAACAATTTTAGATGTTATTGTCCTGCTTTGAGGTTTAATGCAATTTAGTATATACAACAAAAGGCTTGCTTGGACCTGTTGTCCTCCAAGCAGGATTTCTTGCTTTATTATTTATTCTTCTTGACAAATCATTTATTGAACGAGTGTACTGCTGTCAGTGTAGAACTCGAGCACATTACAAGCATTCCGCGCTCCACCTCGACTTCCTCCGCTCAGATAGACCACATTAAACTAGGTCTGCCTGACGGAGCTGGCGAGCGCTGCAATGCGCCTCACTTTGCCAACCTGCGATCATGCATGCCTCGGAGTTTTCGAATTTGCCGCGTCCCGCCCCAGATCGCCCACAGCGCGCCCATTGCACACCCCTTTATGTTAGGCGCATGCGAAAGTGGCGAAGGTTACGCCTAACAACGCATCACTGCGTCCGACAGTGAATTCGGACCGGTGAGGCGCAGGTTCTGCCAGAAAACAGGCGCAACTCCAGATCATACATGTCACCCTATGTTTGAAGGGAAAAAAATAGTATTACACGGCAACATGAAAACCTCATTCCAAGACTCAGGCTTCACACTCCAAGTAAAGAGCTGTAAGTGTGAATTTCCAGTGCTGGAGATGAAGCAGTTAAAGTGGATGTCTTACTGTGCTGTTTCACAAGCAGCTTCAGACTAACACTGCTTGGTCAGGCTGTGGGTGGTTCTATAGCAGTGATTAGCATATCAGCTCTGCTATTCCTAGCGGAACAGTGACATGAGTGCAGGGGATAGTAAACAAAGTTACATGCCCTCTAAAGTGTGAAAGCAAATGCTTTTCAAAGGTGATTAATCTGATCTTGTTAGGGCTCGTTCACACTGCTTATTTTGGGACTGATTTCAGCCGTATTGAGCGCCGTATTTGCACTCCAATACGGCTGAAATCAGTCCCTGGCATTACGGTAATCCACAGTTCTCATAGAGAACTATGGATTACGTCTCCTCTCCCCGCTCGGCGAAGCCGCCGGGTGGGGAGAAAGTGACATGCACATTATTTACGGCGTGAATAATGAATGTCTATGGGGCCGTCGAGCTGCCTGCCCCCCACCCCCGATGCAGGGCAGCCGGCGTAATTGCGGGCCGAAATCCGTCCCCGCAATTACGTCGGCAATAAGCCGTGTGAACATAGCCTTAGAGATAAAGACTCTGCTCTGTCTGACCATGATATTGTCACTTCATGCTCTCTGTTTAATCAGCAAGGGAGATATGGATGGTAACCTAGACACTTGTGTTCACAAATAAAATCATGAGCAGATTAAATCTCTCTTATCTTCTGCCCAGTGAAATATTAAAAGAGCAACGTATTTTGTAAAAGTTATCATTAAAGGGGTTGTCTCGCTACAATGATTGGGTTTTAATTAAAAGATCTTTAAAAAACAAGCAGCTTTGCAATATATGTTCATTACAAATGTCCTAACTGATTTTGAGTTATCCTGTTAGTAGTAGTGCATCAGCTCCTGAAATCACTATAGCAGCCGACCTGTTGATTTTTATCTCACTGGCTGTCAGTGCTGGTGACTCATCTGCTTCTGAATACAGGTCTGAGCACAGAGCCCCTCCCACACAGTATGCTTCTGTAGGGAAGGGAGGGTGAGGGCTCTGGCTTCTGTATCTGTGTGGATTAACGCTGTGTGTGCCTGCTCCCTCCTGCTCGCTACACAGATTGAGGAGAGTAGAGGTGAGGCTGATCTGTAGTCAGTAGATGTGACAGCAGTGAAGTGTGTTACTATAATCATGATGTGTCTGTGGAGCTTTGACTATACTAATAGAACAGATCAGAGGGGCATGTGAACAGTTCATATCCCTCCCTGCTCTGCTGTATTAGTGACACATCGTGATTATAGTAACTCACTTCACAGCTGCCCTGTCTGTTCTGATGGGAGGACAGCACAGAACAGGGTTTGTTTGTTGTTGCTTGAGATGTCCGTGGAGATTTGTATGCTAAGCAGGGGGTATAGGAACACTTGCATCCCCCCTGCTCTGCTATTAGCATACACAGCTTCACAGATCTCTGGCTCCACACTCATAGCTCAGCCCTCTCCTGTCTCCTGACTCTGTGGAGAGGAGCAGCACAGTGCAGCTGACCCAGCAGTGAGCAGCAGATCTAGGCAGGCACACACAGGGTTAACCCTGGCAGCAAACCCCCTCGCCCTTCCCCTGCTGTATAGAATTTACTGCAGTCTGAGGAGAAGAGCTGTCTGTGTGCTGAGGGGAGGGTGGAAGGGGGAGGAGAAGGGGCAGACAAGAAGCACGCCCCTGAATTCAAAAATCCTATTCTGCCAGACACATTGAAGTAGGCTGAAAGCCTGTAGTGAGACAACTCCTTTAACCTGTCCCTATATGTTGAAAGCTAAACATTGTAGTAAGAAAACCCCTTTATGGCTCCTGTCCCATTTTATGATTGCCCATGGGTTTTGAAAAGGTTTGTGATGGACAGTTTATGGACAGTGATGGACAATGCTAGGTACAGTTTAAAAAAATTGCAAACTTTATGCAACCTTTCTTTCATTTTAAAGAGATTCGCTGGGTACTGGCCTGGGAAATCTGTGTGGACGAAGGTTTGAGAAGCTGTTCAGATGAGTTGCTCACTCTGCTATATGCAAGCTGTGACTGTCTACAGCCATATTTTTTAATATGGTTTTAATAATTTTTATTCCAAACGTAAACACAATGAAGCACATATGCCATCTGAAAAGCTCCATAATCCTGGCTCAATTTGAATAAAAAAATGGGTGTGCATGCCTTGAACCACATTTACTATGTGTTGTATGTAGAAGTATCAGGAGATGTTTTTTCTGAATTTATTATCTGTAGTATTTCTGTTGTTGTAGATGCGAGAACAATTTGCTGTTTCTGGAGATATGCTTCTTGGGGAAGACACCTGTGTCCATGATGTTTCTGCAGTGCTCAAGGCATTTCTGAGAGATTTAAAGGAGCCTCTTCTACCTCGGGAGCTGTACACAGCATTTATTCACACTGCTGGTAAATCCAATTCTGGCACAGTTATCTTAAACCATTTTAATTTACTATATAGTATATTATATTAATCTTTATTATTCTTCAAACTGCATGTATTAACCCTGCATGATGTTTACAGTATATTGTCTCTTGTTGACAAAAATGGCAGAAAAGTTATTAGATCTTTGCCAAATCCACTAAATTTGAGGACAGTGTGTGAGAATATGATGCAAATTCTTTATATCACAACATGCTCCTTAAAACCTGAGACGTCACACAAAGGTGACCTGACATAGGATGCTGTATGGCTTCTTTTGGCATTGAAAATGTTGCAAGTTCTTTATAAGTATTGCATAAATCTTCAAATATAGCATTTAATACAAATGTAATTTTTTTTCAGTGCAGTTGCTCCAGAAAATTAGCATAATTGCATTAATATAAATGCACCAGACATTCATTTTATGCCGTTTTTGTGCATAATCATCCTTAAATTTGCACTGTGTCAGCTTATGCTAGGAGTGGGAGAAAGAAATATGACAGAAATGTCAAGACAAGCAATTGTTACTGCCTTTCTCCCCTCAGGTCAGTATTTTTACAGCAGTAGTTGTACAAACAATAAGTAGCTGAATCACTAAATTGCCAATGTAATGCTGTAAAGGGAAACGTGTGTTACAAGGCAGAACGTAAGGATTGCTTGATGAGAGCACTACTCCTCAGTACTTTGTCATGAACATATCACATGGGTTTGAAGACATTTGTATGAAAAATACATAAGTGCTTTTAGGCAAGTTAAAATCTACCAAGAAACACTTTTGTTTTCATTCAGTCATGATGCTGATTTTAGAACTCTCCATAAAGAGGACCTGTCACCTCCAAGGAAACCTCATGAAGTAACAGAAGACTAAAATATAATCACTTCCATAAATATGCTTCATAAGGAAAAGAAAGCATGTCACCTGTAATTCAGTTTTTAAAAAAGCGCTGGTCCTTTAAGACAGGAGTGAAATGGACACGTGACAGCTTGATGGATCACTATGTTGACAGCTGTGTAAAACTAACTGCTTCTGATCTGGGAGAGTCCACTATGAAAGGGGGAGTCAGGAAGTCTACATCATGTGTGCACTGATAAGCTCTGTGCTGCTATTTCTGTGTTGGATAGTATAACACCAGCAACAGTGTAGTATGGATGCCTGTGTGCTATGGAGGATGAGGCTACTATAATTTTTTGTGTGTTTGTGTAGAGGTGATAAGTACTGTTTAAAGTCTGTAATGGGTGTCCCAGCGACCCCCGTGTCAGGTCGCGGGCACACCTGCACCCCAGCGGTGTCCTCTGCTGCGAACGCTGCTGCGATCCTGCCCTCCGGCTGCGGGTATGCTCACAGCTCTGTCCTCTACTTACCTCACTGCGCTCCTGTTCCCGGCCAAGTGCGCACGTCTGTTGCTGGCCGGGCGCGCGCTTGCCTCTTTGTGCGCGCGCGGCACAGCAGCCAGATTTAAAAGGACAGCGCGCCGGTGATTGGTTTCACCAGGCGCTGATCCTATTTAAGTCCTGCCCTTTCCTATTACCCCTGCTGAATCGATAGTGCCCTGTGCCTTGAGAGGAAGCATTCCCTTTGTATCTTGCGTCTACTGTGTACCGATCCATTGCCTCCATCCCTCGACCACGAACCTTTGCCGCCTGTCCTGACCTTCCTGCCTGTCCCCGACTACGAGCCTGCTTTACGATTTTGTACCACGCCACACCTCGGCCACCACCGCAAGCAAGTCACGCTGGCGACCTGCTAGCAATCCGCCTCAGCAAGTCCATCCCGCTTTGTGGTGGGCTCTGGTGAAAACCGGACCTACTTAGACTCCGCTCCCTGGCGTGGCTTACACCATCGCTTGCAGTGGTCCAGAGGATCCACATACTCGGTTTGCCTCCGGGTAAGCCGATCCTGACAAAGTGCTTGGAGCTTTATCCTCACCTTGTTGTCTTACATGAATGACAATTGCCAGCATTCCACACTTTAAAAAATTAAAAATGTAGAATAATTTTCTGAATAATAGTTGGGAGTGCAGGATTTTTTTTTAGTGTAACTGCTGTGTACCCTCCCACAATGTACATATGTCTTTTAACATAAAAGCAACAGAATACTAAATGTAGTTCCTCCGCCCTATTCTCAAGGAAAGTGTGGGTCTCAGAGGTAGAATCTACACTTATCTGGCATTTATGGCATATGCTGTTGATATGCTATAAATGTCTTAGATAAGAATATCCCTTTAAGTTATGAAACATTGTACTCTGGTGCATTGTGTGATTTAAAAAAAAAGTAATATAGTGCTCCTGATGCCCCTTTAAAAAAAAAAAATATATACCTACCTTCGCCTGGTCCTGGCGGTGCGTCTGTCCGGTCTTCTGTTGTCATTCTTGTACATACTTCTGAAGAGGAATGTTATTGCTGCAGCTGCTAAATTGGCTGTAGCAGTCACGTGCCTATGATTTGGAAGTACAAGAATAACAACAGAAGACCAGAAAGACTCAGTCTCAGTGCTGGACCATGGAAAGGTAAATATTTTGTTTTTTTTTTAGTGGTGCTCCATGAGCATTATATTACTTTTTTTAGGAAGCGGACAACCCCTTTAAATTTTACTTTACTTTATTTTACTTTAAAATATTTCTGCCATATCTATAGGCTATTCCATCAATGTCTGAAGTAAGAATACCCTTTTAATAACACTTTATATAGTACTTCTTTAACATGGAATATTTTGGAATATTCTCTTATAATCATCATGTTCTGTAAGTTTGTCTAAAATGAACATGTAGAAGCATTCAATACTTAATAGAGTTAAATTATTGCAATATCTGTGTTTGTTTTTGCAGATAAAAATCCTGATGAACGATTATGCATTCTGCAGCTCCTGATATGGACCCTGCCCCCATGTAATGCCGACACACTGCTTCGAATCTTACAACTTCTCAACAAGGTTGCTCAGTTTGAAAAAGACACAGTTAACCATACAGGAGAAAAGGCGAGTATATCGTAGTAGTTAAAGTGCAGCATTAATGCTATATGCCTACTTGCTAAAAGAGATATCTAAACATATGACATATATGTCATACGTTAACAGAAAAACTTGATACATGCAGAACATTATAACTTTTGCTGCCAGCATGATGTTCAAACTTATGACGTACAACTTAGGGCAGATTGTTTTCATGCCCCATTTGTTTCAGGTCTTCATCAGTAGGGGGAGACAAAGTTTAAAGAGGTTTTCCCACAAAAACTCAGACATCACCTCTCAGGCAACTATTGTCAGTCTGTGTGCTGCCTAATAATCACCCACAGTCACTGCAGAGCAAGTGTTCAACCCCAGGTGCTATCAATCTACTCCGATCCTCTATACTCCTAAGTAATTTGAACCTAGGACCCCTATGCTGAAAGGCAGAAGTACTAACCACTGAGCTACATTGTAGGTACTCATATTTCTTGTATTTTACTTACTTGACATTACATAAACAGACTTTTGTTTGACTAGAGACTCAGGAATGAGCACACTGTGGTGAAGGCATGGTAGTGTCAAGTCTGCTGGGTGACATGCTATGTAGTTCAAACAAATTATACACGCCCCCTTTTGAAGACACTGAAAACTGGAGAGAGGCGAAGAAGACATGAAAATCATTCTTGGTAAAACCCCTTTAAGCATTTCTTTTACCCCTCATTTCATCCACATCTTCAACCGTACTAACTATGAAAC
Organism: Phyllomedusa bahiana; assembly: GCA_025379985.1. Lineage (NCBI taxonomy): Eukaryota > Metazoa > Chordata > Amphibia > Anura > Hylidae > Phyllomedusa > Phyllomedusa bahiana. The sequence continues at coordinate 67,701 of JAODAL010013374.1, read as the reverse complement.
CTTGAATTACAGGATTAAAAAATATTAAACCTTCATACGCAAATATTTTTTTGAAAGAGGTGAAGCAGAAAAAAATTAGTAATGCACTTCTCTCACAAGAGACTAAAACGTGCGTGCCGCAAGATGGCGTGTGTTTAGAAGAACACACTGATCACTTTCGTTATCCCTGCCACGTATACGCCGGAAAGAAGTGACATATCACTTCCTTCTCCCGGCGTTGAATCTGGGGAAGACGGCAGGTACTCATAGCTCTCTGTGAGAGCTATGATTACTGTGATTACAGGACGTATTTCGAGGCACACTGCAGCGCAATTATGCCCCAAAATACGTCCTGAAATAAGCCTTGTAAACTTCCCTTTACTGCTCGAACAGGCAGGCCTACCGTATTTTTCGGACTATAAGACGCATCGGACCATAAGACGCCACAAGGTTTTAGAGGAGGGACATAGGAAAAAAAGAATTTGAAGCAACAAGTCCGGGCTGAAGTGTAGTTTTTTTTTAGGGCAGATGTGACTTTTTGATCGCTTTTTATTCCAATTTTTTGGCGTTTGTAATCTCTCTTCTTCTATGCTGTACAGCGCACGGCGTAAATTCTGATATAGTGTAATAGATTGAACATTTACAGACGCTGTGATAACAATTATGTGTAACTTTTTTATTTGTAAAATGGCAAAAGTGGAGAAATTAAAACTTATTTTTTTTACTATTTTTAACTTTTTTTTTAACTTTAAAGGGGTTGTCTCACTGCATTGACTCATCTTACCTCAGTCCTGTTTTCTTGGTTTCATTTTGAATTCAAGGGCGTTTTTACTGGCTTCCACTAGTCTGCAGTAGAAGCCAGGTCTTAAGCTATAGCAAATTGTGCTGAAAGCCTCAGGAGAGATCAAACAGGTCTGTAGCTATAGCGACCTGAGGAGCTGATGCAGCCCATACAAGAGGGGATATCTAGGAATAGGTAGGGGACTGTTAATGGACACATATTGCAAAGTGACTTGTTTTTGTAAGATCTTTAATATAAAAAGCAATCCCTGTAGTGAGACAACCCCTTTAATACTTAGTCCCCCTGGGGTACTTGACCACTAGGGGGCACAATCCCTTGTCCTATATACAGCATCACTGTTTTATTTCTGCATATAGGATTTTCATTTATTACCTATTACACCCTGCCAAAGATGTGGTGTGCTGGCATGTCAAATACACATGTTTGTGGCATTACTAATGTGCCAAAGTTCCACAGTGTGCCAAACACAGATATGAGGCGCCTCAAACCTTAGGCACTATTTATAACCGCACATTCACCACTTTCATATATTCAGGCACATTTTACACAGGAAAAAAGACACATAAATTTGTATTGAGGCACCAAGTGTCATACATGTCGCCCTGAGTATATTTGATGGTGAGCTTTCGAGAGTACTAGCTCTCTTGGTCAGACATGATGTTATACAAGAAAATGAACATTCACAGATTTTTTTATGCACAAAGGATCTCAAAATAACAAAATGCAATATAAGCAGAGAAGTGTGCAGAAATAAACAATCTGCAAACTTGAGAGGCGTGACACGAGGATCATCAGTTCTTGCTGTTATCTGTTTGCTATCAGATATTGTTTTGTGGCCTCCACAGTTCACACATAGGGCCACATGTATGAAAACTGTCTTGGTCTAAGACTTTCTTTGTTGCCTATAGAAACCAATCAGAGCTCCCTTTTCATTTCATACAGTGTTCTGGCCACTCTGGTTGCTTTGGGCAACAAAGAAAGTCTTAGACCAAGACAGTTTTCAAACATGTCCCCCACAGTGTGACATGAAGCTGGCATGGATATTATATGCAAGGTTTAAAATGTTTGCATTAGCTTATAGTCCCATTCCTTCCTGCAAAACAGGTGCAAGACCTATAGGCACATACACACCACTGACAGTGTACCTGTCCCACAGTCACAGCAGGTGCACAGAATTAGGGGACATTTTCCTGCAGGTCTTCCAATGTGGTATATCTCATTATGTGTGTGCAATGTCCCTACTCAGTGCATGAACTCACACAGATCAACAATTAATACAATTTTACAACACAGAGGGAAAGGAAGGATTGGGAATAAAAGATAATGCAAAAATGTCAAACTTTGTAATACGTTCTTAATATCTATGCCAGCTTTATATCACACTGTGTATGAATTGTGGAGACCACAAATCAGTGTCTGATATCAAACAGATAACAGCAAGAATTACTGATCGCTCCGTCACGCCTCACAAGTTTGCAGATTGTTTATTTCTGACTTGTTGTAAAAAACTTCTCGACTTATATTGCATTTTATTTTCTTAGAGATTTACAGATCCTTTGAAGACCCCTGTCTTGTGTGTATAAATATCTGTGAATGTTCAGTTTCTTGTGTAACCTCATGTCTGACCAAGAGAGCTAGTACTCTCGAAAGCTCACCATCAAATGTACTTTGTAAAATAGTTTATAACGGACATTTACCATATGTCTACTTTATGTTAGCATTATTTTTAAGGGTCTTTTTATTATTTTTTCACGATATTGGGGTGCTTATAAATGTAGTAGTAATTTTTTCAAGAAAAGTGAACAAGATTTTTTAGGGACCGCCTTCCCAAACAGTTTTGAGGGCCTGTGTATTAGACATCCCCATACATGAGTGCATCTAAGAAACTACACCCCTTAAAGCATTCAAAACAGCATTTACAAAATTTACTATCCCTTTAGGTGTTTCAGAGACAATAAAGCAAAGTGGAGCTGGAATTTCAAAATTTCACCATTTTTAGATTTTTAATTTTTATCCATTACTCACTGGAACATGTTCACATAACATAATTTTACACTAATTTTGGGGCATATTTTTCTGAAATACACCCAAAATATGCCTTAAACAATGTTCTATGCAGCTCTTATTGATTGCAATGTAAAATATGTGTCGTAAATCACAAGATGTGTATTTTACAAGCGTACTTGCAACACATACCGTATTTAGGGGCGATTTCACTTGCGTAATTTTAACTGCCTTGTCAATTCTGGAGGCGTTTATGTGAGTAAAATCCCCATAAAAATGATGGTAGAGTGTATTTTCAGGGGGTGAAAAGGGGTTAGGGAATCCCTTAAAATTTAAACATCAAAATTTTGTCTTGAAACTCCCCAAACAGGGAATGAAAATAAATATGTTTTTCCCTCATTCGGGTTTTTTTAGAGCTATCCCATTTATGGTCCTACTGCTCTATTTGCTCATTTTCTTTAGGTGCGATTTCAGGTTTGCAGACACTCTAAAGTGCTAAAACTTAATGGGGTTTCCTCAAAACGAATAATAGTTTCAAAATGGGGGGATCCCAAATGAAGCCCTTTTTTAAAAATACATTGTCAGGGTTTTACTTTAGTATGGGGTATAGAATTTTGCAGCACTTTGATGCAACAAGTTTCTTAGTCCCCGTAGTGGAGCGATCAGAAAAAAAAATTAGATCGATTAAGATTTTGAAAAAAACGTCCCAATTTTTGATCTCGATTTCGAAAATCGCAAAAAACCCTTTAAAGAAAAAGAAAAATGAATTTAAATTTTTTAAAACGAAACAGGGAGGAGAAGCGGGAATTTTCCATCCACAACAGTAAAGTGCATAATTTACTGAAGACAATTTGGCTTAAGAGTCAAAAAATTTAAAATTCACAGGCTAAAAAAAATTTAAATTTCCCTTTCAATGGCTAACTGAAAAGATGGGAAGCATGTTTAAGCGGTTCAGGGTGCAGCTGTACTGAGGGGCCCCCCTTTCACATAAGAAGACCCGTATTGGAAAGGCATATGGAATTACAGGAGGCCCCTATCATTTTTTCACCCCGACCCAAAAATGTCATTATGTGGTTGGCGGCAAGAACTCCCAACGGGGGGAAAACGGAGGTTCAGCTGGGAAGGCCCCGACAGGAGTATCCCCATTGGACCCCCGGAAAAACCCTTTTACAGTAGCCCGACCCCAAAACCAGCAAAAATGCCATTATAGACCCTCAGAATAAAATTAGCAGAAGAAATGAGGATGTTAAACAAGATTTTTTTTGAATAGGGCAAATCATTGACTATTTTGTTTTCCCAAAAATGACCCAAAACCAGCCAAGATGCCCCTTTGGAACTTAGCCTAAAATTAGCAAGAAGAAAAGGTATTTGAAAAAAAGTTTTTGAATGGACATTGACTATGCTGTCTTTTTGCAGTTGACCCCAAAAAACCGCACGATGCCTTATGAAAATCAGAATAAAAAATTTTTAAGAAGAAATTTTTTTCAAACAAAAATTTTTTTTTTTAATCTGCTGCTAGGCTTCTTGCTTTTTAGCTATCAGTTGTGAGTTTGTTCCACCCTGACTTAGAAAAATGAAGAAGATGTTAAATTGTTGGGCAATGGCCCCGTCTCAAAAAAACCTGCTTTATGTCAAACTTTTGGGTGGAAGGAAATTTGCTCATTTTGATTTGAAAGTGGATCAAGAAAGGGGGGGCCCCCCGTAACCGCTGTTCTTTTGATTGTCTTTTGGGGAGTGAAAATAAGAAAAAGAGTCTGGGGAAAAAAGCTTTTTTTTTTAATACGACCTTTATTATTGGTGTCTTTTACAGTGACTTACCCCAAAACCAGCACAGTGCCCTTTGGCACTCGAATAAAAAAATTTTCAGGTAAAATAACTATTTCAAACAAGATTTTTTCCCGAAAAATTGGGAAAAGCTTGCTGTCTTTTACACCCCCGCATGACCACAAAAAACCAGCACAGATGCCCTTGTGGATGTCAAAATAAAAATTTTTCAAGAAGAATTTTACTTTTAAAAAAAGTGTTTTTGAAGGAAAATTGACTATCGCTGTTTTTTACAGCAGCTAAACCAAAAAAAGCAGAAAAAAAAACCTTTTTGGGCACTCAAAAAAATTAGCAAAAAAAGATTATGTGAAATAAAACTTTTTTTTAATGGCTTTTTCTTTGGGGTCTTTTACAGTGGGCCTGACCCAAAACCAGCAAAAAAAGCCCTTATGGCTTGTCAGAATAAAATTCCAAGAAAAAAGTGTCTTTAAACAAGATTTTTCTGAATGGAATTAAAATTATCCTTCTTTTACGCGATGACCACAAAAAACAACAGAAAAGTTTTTTACACAAAAAAAATTAGCAGAATAAAAGGGGGTGTAAAATAAGCTTTTTTTCAATACAACCTTTACTATTGTTTTGTTTTTTTTACAGTTACAAGACCCCAAAACCAACAAATATGCCCTTATGGCCAGTCAGAATAAAATTTGCAAGAAGAAATGTGTCTTTGAAACAAGATTTTTCTGAATAGGACATTGATTATCACTGTCTTTTACAGCAGCATGACCAAAAAACCAGCACAGATGCCCTTATGCATGCTCAGAATAAAAATTTGCAAGAAGAAATTGACTTTTTCAAACAAGATGTTAGTGAATAGGACACAACTATCGCTGACTTTTTCCACAGCATGACCACAAAACCAGCACAGATGCCCTTATGGACCCTCAGAATAAAAATTGCAGGAGAAATTAATATTCCAAACAAGATTTTCTGAATAGGATATTGACTATCGCTGTTTTTTACAGCAGCATGACCACAAAAGCAGCACAAAAAGACCTTTCGGACACTCAATAAAATTAGCAAGAATAAAGAGTATGTGAAATAATCTTTTTTTCAATACGACCTTTACTATTAGTGTCTTTTACAGTGACCTGACCCCAAAACCAGCACAGATGTCCTTATGGACACTCACAATAAAATTCACAAGAAGAAATGAGTATTTGAAACAAGAATTTTTTTAATACAACATTGACTATCTCTGTCTTTTACTGCAGCATGACCACAAAAGCATCAAAAAAGATCTTTCGTACACTCAATAAAACTAGCAAGAATAAAACAGCATGTCAAATAAGCTTTTTTTCAATATGACCTTTACTTTTGGTGTCTTTTACAGTGACCTGACCACAAAACCAGCAAAAATGCCCTTATTGACCACCAGAATAAAATTTGCAGGTAGAAATGATTATTTTAAACAAGATTTTTCTGAATAGGACATTGACTATCACTGTCTTTTATAGCAGCATGACCACAAAACCAGCACAGATGCCCTCATGGACACGCAGAATAAAAATTTGCAAGAAGAAATTGACCATTTCAAACAGGACAAAACAAGATTTTTCTGAATAGGACATTGACTATCGCTGTTTTTTACAGCAGCATGACCACAAAAGCAGCAGAAAAGACCTTTCGGACACTCAATAAAATTAGCAAAAATAAAAGATTATGTGAAATAAGCTTTTTTTCAATACGACCTTTACTATTGGTGTCTTTTACAGTGACCTGACCACAAAACCAGCACAGATGCCCCTATGGACACACAGAATAAAAATTTGCAAGAAGAAATTTTTCAATGCTGCTACTTGCCATTCTATTGGTGTCACGTTGCTGACGTTGTTCCACCATGACATTAGAATGTGAAGAAGACGCAACAGATGTCTCCAGGTGGTCAATGAGCCCTGTCTCAAATTCCTGCATTCTACTGTCAATTTGTGTGGGTGGAAGGAAGTTGCTCACTTTTGATTTGGAACCTGGATCAAGGAGGGTGGCCACCCAGTAACTGTTGTTCATTTTGATTGCCTTGATGCATGTGAAATACACTTTTTTTCAATATGACCTTTACTATTGGTGTCTTTTACAGCGGCATGTCCCCAAATCTATCACAGATACCCTTATGGACCATCAGAATAAAATTTACAAGAAGGAATAAGTATTTGAACCAATATTTTAGTGAACAGGACAATGACTATCGCTGTCCTTTACACTATGTAATGAATAAGGAATTGCAACTGAAATATTTCATTCATTGAGGTCTAGGATGTGGTATTTAGGTGTTCCCTTTATTTTTTGAGCAGTATACATGAGTATACCAGTTTATGCAGTCTATATTTAGTGTGAGCACTGATCTGGAAGGTTGTCATATTACTTTTATCATATGACATTGTTAGGTTGGGTAATATTTTATCACTTCTACTAATTATGTGCCTTAAAGGGGTTGTCTCACTACAAGGAATGTGTCCATTAACAGTGTCCTACCTATTCCTAGATATTCCCTCTTGTATGGGTTGCATCAGCTCCTCAGGTTGCTATAGCTATAGACCTGTTGCATCTCTCCTGATAGGCTGCCAGCGCTGGTCACTATAGCTACAGACCTGGTATCCTCAGCAGCTTGACTCTGCAGGTCAGTAGTAGCCAGTAAAGTTATTAAACGCCCCTAAATTCAAAAATTAAACCAAGAAAACACAACTGAGATAAGATGAATCGACGTAGTGAGACAACCCCTTTAATGTTTAATCAATTCTAGTGTTATCTAAAAATGTCTTTTTTTTCTGGTATATGCATTCTATTACACTCCTCAATATTTAAATTACAGCCCCAAGAAGGACAAGCTGAAAGGTTATGCAAATGGAGAATGTAGCAGGTGTTGCTAAGATCTGCAAATAATCAAAATTTCCGGTATCTAGCTCCAATGTATTGCATGTATAAGGGGCATAAATGCCAGATCATATTGAAAGCCTCATAACACCTCAAAATAGGACCACGTTGTGTGGGATGATTGCGTGATACCTTCTGTTCAGTGACATACCATTTATCACAACTTTTCACAAATTGAAAGGGACACGATACTTGAACTGAGAGACTATAGTTTATCACTCTGACAAATCACTGTGCATCTATGCTGAGATGTCTGCATAGTTTCGTGTTAAGTGTCCTGGTGAGTGGGAGAACAGTGAACTGGAATGAAAGAAAGGTGCGTGAAAGTAAACCTCTGCATGGACAAATTGACTGGAAAAATGGCAATATTGATTCGTTATGTACAGCAATTGAAATAGGATGTCAAATCTTAAGCCTAGAGCAGCAAACAATGTCAACACAAGCCACAAGGAGGCATTTGCAGGACAGAGGTCCAGCTACAGGATTTCCATTGACCTCTCAACATCACTCTCAAAAGCTATTATGGTACATAGCAAGACAGTAATGGAGGCTAGAAAAGACATTTACTGTCTTCAGTAATTAGTCCTGATTTTGTGTCAGATGCAGTGATAGCCGGAGATTGGTCTGGAGACCAAGTAAACAACGCCATGAAAAGGCAATCACAAGGGAAAGTCACACCATTCCGACTCCTAAAATTAGGATGTGGGGTGGCATAATGTATGGTAGCCAGACACCTCTAGTCTTTATTTCAGGAACACTAACAGTTTGGCATTACATTGATTTGGTTGCGGAACAAGTTTTACAGCCATTTCTCCAAAGTTTTCTAGGAGCTATTTTTCAACAGGACAATTCCAGGGTGCATGTTGCTCATGCTCCTGTGTGCCGCCTGAATGGCCTAAATGTGCTATCATGGCCTGCAGCATTTCAGGACTTGTCTCCCAACGAGCAGATCTGGGACATCATTGGTCGGCAATTGCATACAGTAGGGATTGCCAATCTTAATGCTTTGCTTCCCCAAGTGCATTCAGCGTGCCATAACATTCCTCAGACAACCATTAATAGCCTGCCAAAGCATGTAAGTGTGCTTATTTATGCACATGGCACTCATACTCGATACTGAATAAATCAAGATATTTTGATTTTTTTTTTTTGCAATTGTTCCTCTCATTTGCATATTTTGATCCCTTGATTTTCATTTATTCCAAAAGTTTTCCTTCTTGCAACTGGAATTTCAATGTTGAGGAGGGTATGTTCTTTATTTTGTTTTCAGTCTAAACAGTTTGACAGCTGAGTTTTCTCACATGTGCTGAATGATTTTTGTGGCACTGAGCATTGGGATATTTCGTGCCATATTACATAAGTATTGTTTGTTGGCATTGAGTCTCATGGTCGAGATCTGCTTTACTATGTAATAGCACCAGTTATGTTCTTACATACCCAGTAATTACTGTACCTATGGAGGTGTCTGGCTACCATACATTATGCCACCCCACATCCTAATTTTAGGAGTCGGAATGGTGTGACTTTCCCTTGTGATTGCCTTTTCATGGCGTTGTTTACTTGGTCTCCAGACCAATCTCTGGCTATCACTGCATCTGACACAAAATCAGGACTAATTACTGAAGACAGTAAATATAGTCATTGAGATGGGCTGGCTTTCTCGTCATTCTGCCAGCACGTGTAACATACGATGTTTGTCCGCCCACCTCTGGTTGCTCCTCCGATCCTGGCAATATGTGTTCTGGAATTTCCAGTCTTTGGCCAGAATTATTACCCTGAGCTGCATCTGGCAGTGTCCGTGTTGTCTCACTGTTTGCATTAGCAGTCTCATAGTTTTGGATGTCTGCGTATACTCTCCAGGGCCCCTCCTCTCTTTCTTGTGTTTTTTTTAAAAATTGTCTTCGATTTCTCCTCAATCTTTTCCGTCTTTGGAAAAAAATTTCAAGGCCGAGGGTCCAAGTTTCTGGAAAACCCTTTTCCCTTTTCCCAAATTTTTTTTGATAACTGTTATCCCCCTGCAGCCGTACTTTGGGTATGTCTCTAAAGTTCAGGCTGTCCTTTGCGCCTAATTGTAATAAAAAACCTTCCCCTTTTTTGATTTTTCTTCAGTTGGTTGAAAAAACTTTCCCCCAAACCAGTTTTGGTTTTAGCATTTGGGACTGGCTTTGGGTTTAAGATTTGCCCTTTGCCCGGTCTGCTCATGGTCTCTTTTACGGATGTGTTTGGGCCTTGTGTGGGTGTGTTTCTGTGTTTCTGGGATGGACAGGTGGGACATCTGTCCCTGCCCTGCTTTGTTTTCCAAATTAGCCCTTTTGGCTTTTTTTTATGCTGACTCTGTTTTGGGCCGTTACTTTGTGGATACCCTGGGGATAAAGTTTGATCCTAAAAAGCCCCCAACTTTTTTGCTGAAAGTTTTGAATTTTCAGTTTTGTAAATGCGGCCCATTATCTGAGAATCAATTTTCCGGAATGCCATATCTGGAAAAAGGGGGCCTTTAAAGGGTTTTTTTAATCACTGTCATTGTCCTTGTGCCCTTTTAAAAATTTTCCAATTTCCCAGAAGTTGGAAAAATAGTCCACTTAATCGGGTTTTCTTTTGTTTTCCCAAAAAGTGAACAAGATGTTCCTATTTTTGACCATGGTTGTTTGGAATTGCGTGTGGTTGCGGGGGTTTTTTTTGGGTTTGGGCTTATCACTGCTTGTTTGAACATATTTCACATTGTGTATAAAAACTCTTTATTTTGGGTCGTTTTTTCCCCGGGCCCAAAATAAACAAAATTTCTCGTCCCGGGCGTAGACATCCCTTCTATCCCCAGGGACTAAGTGAAAATTTCTCCATGAGGGACTCTTCTGGAAAAAAACTGGAAATTTCGGGTCTTTCTTTTAAAGAGGGAACCCCTGTGCACGGAAAATTTCATCTCTTATGGGGAAAAAGGGAGAGATTTAAACGGGAGTTGTTGTTTGTATTTTGGCCACCCCTTCAAGATGCCAGTTTTAAAAATTTCGGGGAGGGCTTTTTCCCCCTTGTACAGATTGTTTTTTTTTTAAGCTGGTTCTTTGCCAAAACAAGGTTATTTCACATATATTGATGTTTTCAAGGGGTTTTTTTTTAATCTTACCTTTTTGGAAAAATTGAAATGCTCTGTCAGAGTATCTGCGTTTCAAAAAGTCTTTCCCTGGACAATAGCAATTTTTAAACCCCTTTTTTCTGAAGTCGTAGTGCATGCGCTGAAAATCTTTTTTGGGGAATTTATTTTGGGGGGGTTTTTTTCTTTTTTTTTTTTTAATTTTGCCCCCCAAGGGGGCTTGGGGATCAGAGGCACCTTTACTTGGGGGCCAAGTTTACTGGAAAAACTTCTCCTTCCCAAATTTACGCCAGTGTTCTTCTAAATTTTTGGGGCATATCCTTTTTTTCGGTCGGGGGTTAGAGTTTTGGGGAAAATGTGATTGGCCTTTAAAACCCTGCATTAGTGTGGCCCCCGACCTGATTTGATCCCTTCACTTTTGGGATTTCCCAAACGGCACCCTTTTGGGAAAAAAAAGATTTTAGGGTTGCTCTTTCTGCAAGGGGCCTTTTAAACCGACGGAAAAGGAGTCTCTTGGGTTTTTTTGTCCTTTCCCCAAAAGGAAAAATCTTTGGGGATTTTAGTGTCTCATTTGCCTCACACATGTCTGACGGATGCTTGCAAAATTTTGGGAAAAGGTAATTTTACCATTCCAAAAAAACTCTTTTCTCCACTTTCCCATCTTTTAAAAAGGGGTGGGCATGCATGTTTTTTGCCTTTTAAACCTTTTTCGGGAAATTCCATTTTTCCAAAACCTTTTGAGGTTAGAAGAGCCAAATTTACGGGACCTTTGCCATTTTCAGTTTAATTTTCTCCGTTTCAGTTTTTAAAATTTTTCTTCGACATTGCCTAAAAATTTTTTCTAATTTTGTGTTCAGGGGCCCCTTTATTGCCGAGTAACGGTTTTCCCCTTTCCCCCAAAAAAAATTTTTATATATAGTTTTGAAATTTTTTTTTTACCCCCAGGAAGCCCTTTCCCCGGGGTTTTTCATAAATTGCTGTGGAATATTTCTGGGTGGGAAATTTTTTCCCCATGGGCATTTGAGCCTTTTAAAAACGTCCAAATGGGGAAGAAAATGTGTAAAAAAAAAACTTGTTTTCCTTTAAACCCATTTTTTTAACAGGGCCAAAAAAACCCTTTTTTTCAAAACACATACGGGAAAATATTTTCGCCTTTGATAGGTCGGGGTAGAAGGGCCCTTCTATTGTGGGTTTGGGGTTTTAATGGTTTTTTTTCAGGGGGCTTTTTTTCGGGGGTTTTTGGGGGTCAATGCAGATTCTTAACTTGCCTAAATGGTTTTTTTAAAACTACCCCCAAAAACTGCTTTTTCCAGTTGTGCTCCCCTGAATACCCGTATTTTTGGCCCTCGGGCCATTCAAACGGGGGTTTTCTTTTTTTAAAGGGGTTTGGGCATTAAAGCTACAGGAAATCTTCTAGTTGGCAATATTGTAGGTTTTAAATTTTGTGATAATTTTCTTTTGTTGAAATTTGCCTTCAAAGGAAACCCTTTCCCCTTCAAAAAAAATCAGCATACTCTATTTTTAAAAAGTTTGAAATTTAAAAGCTTGCTTTTCTGTTTTTTTTTAAAAAGTGTGCGTGCTTGTGAAGCTTTAAGTGCCAAAAATATTTTTAGACTTTTCCCCCCTTTTTTAAATTTCCATAGCCTAAAACTCCTTTCCCCCCCAGAAAAGGGTTTATGTGTTAACCTTTTCCCGGTATTTAAAGAAAATTCAAACTCTGAAAACTTTCTTTTTTACAGGGGTTTTTCCGTAATTTTATTTTTGCAAGCCCCCTTTTGGGCTTTTAGCACATTTTTTGTTGTACTTTCACCAGTACTTTGTCGTCGGCCCCAATAGTGACCTTGTTGGCACCCGAGAAAAAGGGGAATTTTAACATTGAAGCTTGCTCCAAACAACCCAAAGGCTAAAAATTTTAAATGGGTTGGTCACCCCAACCAAAAAAAGGTTTGCAAAAAGCTGAAATTCCCCCATTAGTGCTCCCGGGGTGTTTGCCCTCCCTTGGGACATTGCCCTGTTGCAGGCTGCGTTTGTAGCCATGTGATCTTCCTCTGAAATTTTCACCCCCAGACCCTGTGTAAACGGGGGGTGGCCCTTGTCTGTGCTGTTGTTTGGCTTCTGTCTGAAACTTTAACTGAGAAATGGTTCTTTTCCCACAAGCCCTGAGGTCCCCCCCCATATCCCGGGGAAAAATTTTCTCTTTTTTCCCCTCTCATGTCTTCTCCCAAAAATTATTTACTTTTTTATTAAAAGGGCTTTGCAGGGGGCCGGGGTTTGTTTTCCCCTTGTGTTGACACTGCATGTACTTGACATCAGTGCTGCCCTAATCATCTTTTTCAGGCTGTTTTTAGTCAGCTCGGGCGGGCCCTGCAAAATTCTGCATGCTTCTTTCTGGGGGTCGCTCTTCCCTTTCTCAAAATTTTCTTCCTAAAGAGGGGGAGTCCTTGATCCCCAAAACCTACCCCTGTCTTGAATGAGGGAGCCCTCCGATACCCCCCAAATCCACTTTTTTGTCCCAAAGTCTCCCTCGCCCCAGCCCAATATCTGTCCCCATTCCCCCCAAGCCTCCCTGATCCTTGGAGAAAAACCCCTATTTCTCTCCACATTTCTCATTTTTTTTGGGGGGGTCACTATTGCTTATAAAACCCTTTGTAATTTGTCTGCCGGGGTTCCCCCCCTGTTGGCTGCCCTTGCAAGAAATTGTCTGGGCTTTTTTTTTGCCTTTTTCCCCCAATAAAAAAAATTTAAAAACACCTTGATTTTTTCTCTTTCATACACTGGGGTTCCAGGGGAAAATCCACTTTAAAGGGGAATTTTTCCCCTTTCCGTGTCTAAAATTTTCTGGGGGAAAAATTTTAGGAGAGGGGGGACCCCCCGCCCTTTTGAGGGGGTGTTTTTGCGGGTTTTCCTTACTAAAACAGGGACCCCCTTCTAAATTTTGTATAGTTTCCCTTTTCCCACAAATCTCAATGTTTGGGCCTGCTGCCGACTTTTTTTTCCCGAGGTTCTGTGCCCCGGGCCACCATGTTCCGTTTGTTTTTTAAATTCGTTAAATAAAGCTTTGTAACTTGATAACCTTTTTTTCCAAAATAAAGCTCTGTTTTTCCTTTAACACACGGGCTTTTAAACCACACTGATGAAACCCAACAACTCCCCAAACAAGAGGGGAAAAAAAAACCCCACATAAAAAGTAGTGAGCCCCTAGGGGGCCCCCATGGGGCAGTATTTTACAAAATTGTTTCGCTTTTTAAAAATCTTTTCCCAGCCTTTTCGGGCGGGCATTTTCCCCCTTTTAGCTTTTGAATGTGTGGGGGGTTTCGGGGGTTTTTTAGGGGGCCCCCGGGGCCCTGAAAATTTGGCCCCTTTGGGGCTTTGTTGTTTTTGGGTTTTTTTTTAAAAGGGTTTGGATTTGCCCTTAAAAAATTTCAATTGCTTACAAAAACCGTTTCCCAATATTGCCTTTTTTCCAGTAAATTTTTCCCTTTGCAGAGGGTTTAGGTCCACAATGGAAATTTTAAAATTCATTTTTTTTATAATTTAAATATATTGTAGCTCATATGTGCGTACCCCACATGAAATTGCACTAGGAGGCAAGCAACTTGCGTGGAGTTCCTTTAAACATTTTGTTAAGCCAAAACCCCTTTTTTTTCCCAAATTTGTTAAAAATTTTCTCTTGGTGTTAAATTTTTTTGACCTTTTTATCCTTCTTTTTATCTCTGTATGTCACATGATGTTTATTGGGGATTTTCACATAGTGCACTTTGGATAATATATAAAATATAATATTTTGTCGATCAAAAGCTTCACTTTAGGCACTTACTCTCTCTTATTTTAAGGGTATTTTTTATTACTTATGGATATACCTCATCTATGAAACTTTATATTTGGTATGCTTTGTTTATTTGTGATGTATTGTACTTAATTATGTTTTGCTCTTTTTAAAAGAGCCAAATTATTGTACAGTTAATAAAGTTTTTGGAGTATTCATATCATAATTTTGAGTTTGTACAAAATTTCAATGTTTTTTCTAATTGTTACTAGCTGGAAAAAAAAAGTCATAAAGGGGATCTACACAATATTAGACAGGTAGTAGAGGCATGGCATGACTGAAAGCACTTGAGGAGAATACTACAATTGATGGGCGACTTCTATTCCTTTTTGTCATTGCTCATTTATAACGTATACTATATATAAATATACTACTGAAACGTGTTTGAATGTATACCTCCTGAATCATTATCTGGACACAGCTGAATGTATCATATGTATAGTTGCTATTGCCGATTCCTCCTTTGAAATTGTATACTCTCTAACTTTGAAGTACTTGTAATGCCTCTGTAGAACATGTGAGAATGTTGGTTTTTGTCTTTTTGTGTCTATTTGGAAAATTCTAAAATAAAGCCTTATAAAAAAAAAAATATTAGACAGGTAGTTTTAATATCACAGCTGATTGGTGTGGGTGAGATTAGATGCTGGTCACCAGGGCCGGACTGGGAATAAAAATCAGCCCTGGTACAAAGCCCCCAGCAGCCCACATACAATATCCACTTAAAAATTTTCCCTTGTACTCGCACCTCGCCACTTTCTAAAATAAAGTACACTGTATAGGTGCCTTCACACAGAGCATTTTTGGTGCGTTTTTGTGCAGAAAGGCAGAGTAGTTAATGCTGTATATTTCTGTACAAAAAATGCATCAAAAAATGCACCAAACCGCTCCGTGTGAAAGCCCCCTAAACACAAGCAAGAAAGATACAGTGGTGCAGAGAAACCCCTCATCACAGAGTCAGGTGGGCGCTTGCTTTACAATCCGGGACAAGCCCACACTGACACTACATAAGCACCAACATAACCTACAACCCCTCCAATCAGATCATCAGTAGTCAGGTCACCATCACATGAATACAGCACTGACTCAACATAGAAGAAAAATTACCCCTGAAAGCAGGGATTCACAGGAGACGTCATCTCTGATGGGAGTTGTCTTCTTCTCCTTTTCTTCTCCATCTGGCCCAAACCTCCATGACGTCTCACCTGATGAGTCGTTCCCTTCCATTTCTTTCTCTGTCCGGTACAGCATGCAGTGTCTTCTTCTAGTGGTCACTACTGGTCCCTGTAGAATTTACCACAAATACATCTTAGACTCCTCTCTTTACCAGCACTTTCCTATCAATTCCCCAAACAGCGTATGTTAGACCCTATAAATTAGAAATTAAAAAATGTCAGATAAGTGGCATGTAAATAGGTAGACCCCCATTAGTTAGGTAAACAAAGCCTTCCTCCATTAATTTGGTAGGTAGACAGGGCCTACCCCTGTAACTAGCCAGGTAGCTGGGGCTGCCCCCAGTCAGGGCCGTCTCTTCCATTGGGCCAGGTAGGCACTTGCCGGGGGCCCCACGAGCTCTGGGGGCCCCTCAGACAGCTGCCTACTTGCAGTGGGAGTGAGTACACCCAAAGGAAGTTCATTGGACTGCCGCACCCCTGTTGCACTGTGCCTGCGTTTTACTCTTCGGCAGGCAGGGCAGCGCGGCAGTCAGAGCAGGGCCCGGCGTCTGATGCTCTGTGTGTGTCCTGATGCAGGGGCCCCTGCTATCCTGGCTCACAGCGCGGCAGCAGGGCCCACTGAGGAAAAGCAGGGGCCAGACCACGATCTCCTGCAATACAGACCGCTCCTTCCTCCTCTCCAGCAGTGCGGCCCCCTTTGAAGAGCAGGGAACTGCTGGAGAGACAGGGCAGGAGACTGCTGGGGGAGACTGGCTGCCCCTCCCTTACCCGCATCCCTTCAGAGCTGAAGACTGCCGGGACTCCGGCTCTCTTGACTTCAGGACAAGAGAGTGTTGGAAGGGAGTGGAGGGGGGGGGAAAGGTGTAGGGGTTTAGGAAAGGGGGGGGGGAGTTGGTTTTAAGGGAAACCTATCATTAAGTTGGGGTACAATCTGCCTGAGTGTGTATTTTAGCCCTATCCAGTTGTTACAATCTGCTGAGCTGTGTATATACAAACGGGGCCTTTTACTCCAGTGTGTACAATATCTGCTGAGCTGTGTATCTAAGCCCATGTGATACAATCTGCTGAGCTGTGTATCTAAGCCTACCCAGTGTGTAAAATTTCTGCTGAGCTGTGTATTAAGCCTATCCAGTGTGTACAATTTGCTGAGCTGTGTATCTAACCCTATCCGTGTGTAAAATTTCTGCTGAGCTGTGTATCTAGCTATCCAGTGTTGTAAAATTTCTGCTGAGCTGTGTATCTAAGCCTATCCGTGTGTACAATCTGCTGAGCGTTTTTGTATCTAAGCCCTATCCACCAGTGTGTACAATATCTGCTGAGCTGTGTATCTAAGCCTATCCAGTGTGTACAATACTGCTGAGGTTTGTGTATCTAAGCCTATCCATGTGTGTTTTTAAACTAATATCCTGCTGAGCTGTGTATCTAAGCCTATCCAGTTTGTACAATATCTGCTGAGCTGTGTATCTAAGCCTATCCAGTGTGTACAATATCTGCTGAGCTGTGTATCTAAGCCTATCCAGTGTGTACAATATCTGCTGAGCTGTGTATCTAAGCCTATCCAGTGTGTACAATCTGAGTTGACTGTTTGTGTATCTTTATAGCCTATCCCGTGTGTACTATCTGGTGAGCTGTGTATCTAAGCCTATCCAGTGTGTACAATCTGCTGAGCTGTGTATCTAAGCCTATCCAGTGTGTACAATCTGCTGAGCTGTGTTCTAAGCCTATCCAGTGTGTTTAATCAACTCCGGGGCTTGGGAGCTGTGTATCTAAGCCTATCCAGTGTACAATCTGCTGGGGCTGTGTATCTAAGCCTATCCAGTGTGTACATTGCTGAGCTGTGTATCTAAGCCTATCCGTGTGTACAATCTGCGGGGAAAGTTCCTGTGTAAAAAGGCCTTTATCCAAAGTGTGTACAATCTGCTGTGCTGTGTATCTAAGCCTACCCAGTGTGTACAATTGCTGAGTGTGTATCAAACCCTATCCAGTGTGTAAAAACTGCTACTGTGTATCTAAGCCTATCCAGTGTGTACAATCTGCTCGCTGTGTATCTAAGCCTATCCAGTGTGTAACAATCGCTGAGCTGTGTATCTAAGCCTATCTGGTGTGTACAATATCTGCTGAGCTGTGTATCTAAGCCTTTCCAGTGTGTATAATCTGCTGAGCTGTGTATCTAAGCCTATCCAATGTGTACAATCTGCTGAGCTGTGTTTCTAAGCCTATCCAGTGTGTACAATCTGCTCACTGTGTATCTAAGCCTATCCAATGTGTACAATCTGCTGAGCTGTGTATCTAAGCCTATCCAGTGTGAAAAAAATCTGCTCGCTGTGTATCTAAGCCTATCCAATGTGTACAAGCTGCTCGCTGTTATCAAACCCCTATCCAATGTGTACAAGCTGCTGGCTGTGTATCTAAGCCTATCTGGTGTGTACTATCTGCTGGCTCTGTGTATCTTAGCTTATCAGGAACAGTCTGCTGAGATACTGTATGTGTGATACTGGGTCGCAGTCAGTATATCTTAGGCTATGATAGTGTACTGTAAGTGCATGTTAAAAACAGCGTTTGTTAAATATGTATTTGGGTCCGTTTTAGTCACTGAAAAAAACGGCCCCCAAAATATATTAACAATGTTCAATAAGTACTAAACTATACAAGTCAGTGATCTGCCTCGGGCAAGGTGCATTGAAATCACACGGTTGCAAGCGCTTCATTTCAACAGAGAAAACCCAAACTCGTTTACAGCGCTAAAAGTGCACGTTTTGAATCCGTTATGTGAACTTCCCCTAAATTGGGGGCATTCTCAAGCTCAGTGCCTGGGGCAGCCTGAGCTGTAAATACAGCCCTGGTTGTGGTGTCAATTCTGCATAAAAAGAGTGGTTTTAATTATTATCTACATAGACACATGAGGGCTTGTTTTTTGTGGGACAAGATGTTTATTTTAATGTGTAATGTGCCGGGAATCAGAAAAAAAATTCTAAGTCGGGTGAAATGTGAAAAAAACTATACTTGCACCGTGTTTGCAGTGGTTTATTGTTTATGGTGTTCACTTTTTGGCATAAGGCTATGTTCACAGGGGAATAATGCGGTGCGCATTTCGGTTGTATTTGCGTTTTGGGAAGGGAATTACGGTAATCCATAGCCCCTTCATAGAGAACTATGGTTTTACGCCTCTTCTCCCCGCTCGTACAATACGATCATATTGTATGCATAGGGAGATAAGCAACATGAGTAATTAACGTCAATGGGGGCGGCGGGCAGCCGGACCCCCACAGCGCGGGAGTACACGCGTATTAGCGCGAGCTCCCGAAACACAAGATGTACTGCGGCGCGTTCCTGTACCCACCGCAGTTACATCGTGTGAACTTTACCCTAAGTTGGATGTGTTATCTGAATTCTGCGTTGGTTGGGGGGCCCAGTGCACAGCACTGCCCAGGGGCCCATAATGCCGTTAAGACGGCTCTGCCCCCAGTAACTAGCCAGGTAGCTGGGGCTGCCCCAGTAAGTAGCCAGGTAGCTGGGGCTGCCCCCAGTAACTAGCCAGGTAGCTGGGGCGGGCCCCCAGTAACTAGCCATTTTAGCTGGGCTGCCTCCAGTAATAAGCCATTTAGCTGGGGCTGCCTCCAAGTAACTAGCCAGTTAGCTGGGTCCCTTCCAGTAACTAGCCAGTTAGCTGGGGCTGCCTCCAGTAACTAGCCAGTTAGCTGGGGCTGCCTCCAGTAACTAGCCAGTTAGCTGGGGCTGCCCCCAGTAATTAGCCAGTTAGCTGGGGCTGCCCCCAGTAATTAGCCAGTTAGCTAGGGATGCCCTCAGTAATTAGCCAGGTAGGGCCGGTAATTAGCCAGGTAGGGCCAGGGGCAGTAATTAGCAGGTAGGGCCAGTACTTAGCAGTCAGGGGCCAGTATGTAGGGCGGGGCCCAGGGGCCCCAGTATAAAAGTAAGGCAGGCAGGGCCAGTAATTTGTAAGGGCGGGCCCAGGGGCCAGTATTTAGGCGGCCCAGTAGGGCCGGGGTTTTGGTAGGCAGGAAATTTGGGGCACAGTATATGGGCCAGGCAGGGCCGTAACCAGTATATAGGGTAGAACAGGCGGGCATTATATGGGGGGAGTTAGAACAGGGCAGTATATTGCCAGGCAGGGCCAGTATATAGCCAGGCAGGGCCAGTATATGGGCAGGCAGGGCCAGTATATAGGTAGGCAGGGCAGTATATAGGTAGGCAAGGCAGTATATAGCCACGCAGGGCCAGTATATGGGCAGGCAGGGCAGTATATAGGTAGGCATGGCAGTATATAGCTAGGCAAGGCCAGTATATGGGCAGGGGGCATGGTACAGGGAGTATATAGTAGGCAGGGCAGTATATAACGGGTTTGGGTAGGCAAGGGCAAGGGGGTATATAGAGGCGGGGCCCAGTATATAGTTAGGCAGCAGGGCTGTATATAGGTAGGACAGGGCAGATATATAAAGGGGGTAGACAGGGGCAGTATATTGCCAAGGCCCCAAGAAAAAAGGGGCCGAGGCATTATATAGAGCAGGAAATTTGGGCCCAGTATATGGGCAGGCGGGGCCAGTATATAGGTAGGCAGGGCGTATTTTATAGGTAGGCAAGGCAGTATTTAGCCACGCGGGCCAGTATATGGGCAGGCAGGGCAGTATATAGGTAGGCATGGCAGTATATAGCTAGGCAAGACCAGTATATGGGCAGGCAGGGCAGTATATAGGTAGGCAGGGCAGTATATAGGTAGGCAGGGCAGTATATAGCCAGGCAGGGCAGTATATAGGTAGGCAGGGCAGTGTATAGCCAGGCAGGCAGGGCTGATATATAGGTAGGCAGGGCAGTATATAGGTAGGCAGACAGGGCTGATATATAGGTAGGTAGGCAGGGCAGTATATAGGTAACCAGGCAGGGCAGTATGTAGCCAGGCAGGGCAGTATATAGGTAGCCAGGCATGGCAGTATATAACCATGCAGGGCAGTATATATCTAGCCAGGCAGGGCAGTATATAGGTAGCCAGGCAGGGCAGTATATAGGAAGCCAGGCAGGGCAGTATATAGGTAGCCAGGCAGGGCAGTATATAGGAAGGCAGTGCAGTATATAGGTAGCCAGGCAGGAAGGGCAGTATCTAGGCAGGCAGGGCAGTATATAGGAAAGCTAGGCAGGGCAGTAATGGGGTACCCAGCCAGGGCAGTATATAGGTAGCCAGGCAGGGCAGTATATAGGTAGCCAGGCAGGGCAGTATATAGGTAGGCAGGGCAGTATATAGGTAGCCAGGCAGGTAGTTTAAGAAAAAAATAAATTAAACCTATACTTACCTGATGTATATGCTTCCTCTTCTGTCTTTGCCCGGAGCGGCCGATGGCAGCTGTGCGCGGGCCGCGGTGCAGGCGAGCGATGACGTCATCACATCGTGCACCTGCCCCGCGGCCTCCTGGGAGCTGAACAGACAGGATCAGAAGATCCCATCTGTTCAGCCTCGGCCACTGCTTGCACCGCGCGGTGCAGACGGCGGCCGTGATGGCTGCATGGCTAGGTCTGTGACCCGGCCGTGCAGCCGTGTGGCGAGGGGGTCCGGTTGGCCCCCTGGCACAGGAGTCCAGTCGCATATGCGACCGTTGCTGCCCCTGTACGTGCGCCAGGCGGCACTCGGGGCCTGCCAGAGGGAAACACTGGCCCCCGGCAGGCGCTCCGAACCGGCGCTGCGGCCCGGACCCCAGCGGCCCGCTGGTCACCATGAGAGAGAACTCAGAACCTATTACATCTATCTTGACATTTCTTCCAGCAAGACATGTCGCATTGTCTTGCTGGAAGGTCCCATGAGTGTACGTGATCTGCAAGGATTGTTAGAGGTATCATCCACATGGGCACCTTTTATTTCCTGAAAGGGGGATTTTCAGCAGCACTGCAAAACAGCATTGGAAAAAAGGTTTCAAGCTAAATAAAAGAGCGAGTGTTTGAGTGTCCAAGTGTGTCTTCTGGCTTAAAGGTGTTCTCACTACACCGATTCATACCTCAGTCCTGTTTTCTTGGTTTCACTTTGAATTCAGGGGCGTGTTTACTGGCTTCTACTAGGCTGCAGTAGAAGCCAGGTCTGTAGCTATAGCAACCAGCGCTGGCAGTCTATCAAGCAGGTCTATAGTTATAGCGAACTGAAAAGCTGATGAAGCCCATACAAGAGGGGATATCTCAGAATAGGCAAGACACTGTTAATGGACATATAGGGTGACATGTTGAAGCTCCCCAGTCGGGGCATGTTTTCGCCAGTTTTCCGGCGAAATTTGCGCCTGATTGATGTCGGCGCCGGGGTGCGCTCATACATTTCATGTAAAGTCCGCCGCGCCTCGCCAGTGTGTGAGGCGCAGTGGGGGACTTAAGTGCAATGCGGGGCTGCGCCTAAGATTCACTGCCCGAGGTAGTGCGCTCATACATGCCATGTAAAGTCCGGCGCCCCTTTCGCCGGGTGTGTGGAAACGGGCCAGTGGGGGCGGCTATTTTTAGGCCCCAAAGTGAAGTGCGCCTCGCAACCTAACATGTTAATTCCCAACGATTCGAGACAGGCTGGAAAACAGTGAGAAATCATTAAAGATGCCCAAGCGGTAGAATCAAAAAATCGCCTTTATAAAGGCGTAAAACAGTCTCTGAAAAAGAGCTCAAACCTACTAAAAAAATACATAAATAAAATCACTTTCCAAAAATAAAGAACGGCGCAACATCAGGAATTTGGATATAGAGAATTGCTGGGAAATACAGTCATTCAAATTCTGTAAGCTCTTCTCATTGGTCGGAAGAAACCAGCCAATTAGAATAGGAGCGACAGTGACCCATTAAAATATGGAGAAGTATGGGCCAATCAAAAATCAAAGGCGGGACAGTTTTAAAATACAGTAAAAATGCAGAAAAAGTGATTGGCTGGGGCTAGCGGGGGCTTGACAATCCTGGCCCATCATAATAAGAGCGACAGGGTCCCATTATAACCTATGGAGAAATATTGACCAATCAAATTAAAAGGCGTTAGCCAAGGTTCAATAGTATGGGTGTAACAAAAATAAAGCAATAAGAATGAATTTATTGAATTCATATTTTTTTTCGTTACCACCATATTATTGTTCATTTTATATAACAGATCGGCACAACTTGTGAGTCTTCATCTTAATTTCGCCATGTACAGTTTTATTACAGATTGCATTAGGGAAAACCCATAAGAGCGTCGCTCGCTCTCCAATTGGTCCAAATAACCGTGCCTCTTTTTAAATTAGCCAAACCCCAAACAGAGCTCGCTCTGCAATTTCTTTTCCCATATGACCCCATGAGAAAGTAGCTCAGCCCCTGATTGGGCTAAGCAGGAGAGCCCCTCTTTCCTCAACCAATCACAGTCCTAGAATATTTCCATAGACAGTAATAACTTTTAGGGCGCCTTTCTATCGCCGCCCTTTTTCTCCAAATTCAAAATAGACGCACTACATCTGATTGGTGGATTCATATCTGCCACCTGGGCTCAACCAATCAGCCTCTTTTCTACCTTTTTTACTGTATTTTGAACTGTCCGCTTTCATTTGATTTGGGCCATTTCTTCTCCATAGGTTATAATGGGTCCCCCGTCGCTCCTATTCTGGTTGGTTGGTTTCTGCCGACCAATGAGAAGGCTTAAAACATTTGAATTATTGTATTTTCCCGGAAATTCTCTATATCCCAATTCCTTATGTAGCGCCGGTCTCGGCGACAAACGCGTTGTTAGGGATTTGATTGATTTATGTTTATAGAAGGTTTCAGCTCTTTTATAGATAATATTTTGCACCTAATAAAAATGATTTTTTTAATCATACTCCATGCCGCACGCCGCTGAGCGCAGAAATTTCATTGCCCCGATCTCTCCATTGACTCCAATGGGACAAGTAGCTCGCGCTCTGATTGGCCGGGATAGCCAAGCCCCCGCTAGTTCAAACAATCAGCGCTTTTCTGCATTTTTACTGTATTTTAAACAGTCCCGCCTTAGATATTGATTGGTCAAAACTTCTCAATAGGTTATAATGGGTCCCTGTCGCTCCTTTTCTGATTGGCCTAGATAGCCCAGCCCCCGCTAGCTCAGCCAATCAGCTCTTTTCTGATTTTACTGTATTTTGAACTGTTTCCCCCTTTGAATTTGATTGGTCCATACTTCTCCATAGGTTATAATGGGTCACTGTCGCTCCTATTCTGATTGGCTGGTTTCTGCCGACCAATGAGAATAGCTTACAGAATTTGAATTACTGTATTTCCCGGCAATTTCCAAGATCCTAATTTCTGATGTAGCGGCGTTCTGGATTTTTGGAAAGTGATTTTTTATTTTATTTTTTTTTTATTAGGTTTGAGCTCTTTTTCTGATAATGTTTTACGCCTTCATAAAGGCGAATTTTTAGGAATCATCCTCCATGCCGCACGGCGCTGAGAGCCGTAATTTCTGTTGCGATCTTCTATATGTTTCCTCTCATGTTCCGTTCTCGCTTCACTTCGCCTCCGCCGGATCATTTAGACCAGAATCAACCAGGTCTGCCTGTCGGAGCTGCCGAGCGCTGCAATGTGCCGCACTTTGCCGACTCGCGATTGTACATGTGTCGGAGTTTTCGAGCGCGCCGTGTCCCGCCCCGGAACGCCCACACTGCGCCCACACCGCGCCTATTGCCCGCCCCTTCATGCGGGGCACATCTGAAAGTGGCGAACACTGCGCCTAACACCGCATCCCTGCGTCCGACAGGTTACGCCAGAAAACAGGCGAAAATGGCATTCGTACATGTCGCCCATATTGCAAAGTGACTTCTTTTTGCAAGATCTTTAACATAAAAAGCAATCCTTGCAGTGAGACAACCCCTTTAAGTGTGGGGACTTAGGATTAAGGGACTTTAGATTTGGGTATTTTAGAAGAGGCAGTATTGTACTGATTTTTCTGTTTGTATCTATGGGCCACATGTATAAAATGGTTTGGGTCTAAAACTCACTTTTTGCCCATAGGTTTCTATGGGGAAAAAAGTGAATTTTAGACCAAAACCGTTTCATACATGTGGCGCTATGTGTCTCTCTCTTTTTGTAACATCCCCATGAGTTCCATGATTGACAATGCCGTTCAGTGCACAACCTGTGCAATATATGCCATCCTTGAGCAACAGTTCGAGGGCGCATACTGCTGTGCGAAATGTGTGCGCATTGCACATTTAAAAGCCCGTATCCTGGATCTAAATGAGCAAGTGGCAACACTGAGATCCATTGTCAACTTGGAAGCGAGTTTGCTGCTCACTGAGCAAACACTTGCAGAGGCAGATGTTGGGGAGGATGGTGCATGGAGGTGCAGGGAAATGAGGCAGCTAGCTGGGTAACAGTTAGAAAGAAGGGTAGAGAGGAAAGTGTCAGGGAGGCTAGTCCTGATCTGGAACACCCCAACAAATTTGCAAGATTGGCAGATGCTGGGGATGTCAGCTCAGAAATAGCACTGCTGCAGCAAGACACTACCCCTGTCTGCTCCAGTAAGGTGGGAATAGGAGAGCAGGGCAGGCTAGACAGGTGCTCGTAGTTGAGGACTCCATTATTAGGGGAATCCGTCACAAAGACTGGGATCATTGAACAGTATGTTGCTTACCTGAGCTACGACTGGGCGTGTAACTTATAGGGTTACAGTTAATTTAGAAGAGATCGTAAACACCGGAAGGGGGAGGTGTATGTCTATATTATAACAATAATATAATTCTACTAAAGGTCTGCTACAGACCCCCAAATATAACATAACCCATGGAAGATGTTGAAATTCAATAAAATACTGCAATCAGCACTAAGACGTGGGAAGTTCAAGAGCAGTCGGATTCTTCTAAAACATCCATCTTTTTATTGAAGACATCTTTAAAATTCACAGCGTATTGGCTGAACAAGCATGAAAGACAGGAGACCACGAACTGGGGTGGACGGTGGATGGCTCTGACCGACGCGTTTCAGGTCACATGTGTATTCAATAAAAAGATGGATGTTTTAAAAGAATCCGACTGCTCTTGAACTTCTCACGTCTTAGTGCTGATTGCAGTATTTTATTGAATTTCAACATGGACGGATAGTATCCAGAATCATGCACAGACCAGCTGAGGGGATTGGCGTTCCACGCAACACTAGGTGAGCTGTCCATTACACTTTGAATTTGTTTGTTATACCATGGAAGATGTTCTCAGGCAAATAGATGAGACAGCTAATCAGAATGAGGTTGTTATTATGGGTGACTTTAACTACTCAGCTATAAATTGGGAAACTGAAACCTGTAGCTCTCATTAAGGAAAGGTTTTTGTCAATAACTAGATAAGTTAATTAGTAAGATAATTACCTTTCCCAACTGGTGCAGGAGCTGACTAAAGGAAAGGCCCTTCTAAACTTGGGGCGACATGTATGTATGGGGCTGCGCCAGAAGTCTGGTGTCTTTTCAGCCCGAAAACTGTTGCAGCCCTGTTTGCTATATTTTTAATCAGGCACACTCCAAAATGAAGCACATTATAAAGCTCCCGCAGCATTTTGTAATGCCACTAAGATCAGGGGTTGCTGGTGGAGTGTTGCACTACAACCATACGATTCTACATATTTATGACTTTTGAATGGCAAATCCAGGCGCATTACTGCTGAAACAGGTAGAACACTTAAAAAGTGGTTTACCTGAGCCAGAATTGTCACTTAGTAGCTAGAAAGTGCTAAATCTATGACCCGCAAAAGGTTCATAGATTCAGGCGCATTCTATACTACTAAAGCATGCAAAAAAAATGGTGTCTGAGCACCAAAATACATACATGTTGCCCTTAATATTCACCTTAATAGACCTGACAAAGCAACAAAGCTTCAGGTAGGGGGGCACCTCAGAAATAGTGATCACAATATAATAAATTTTCATTTATCCTTCAATAGAGTTTTTTGTTGAGGAGCCACAAAAAAACACTGAACTTCAGGAAGGCCAATTTTAATCTGCTTAGAGAGGCCCTAAACCGTATTGATTGTGACAAAATGTTTAAAAATAACAGAACAGATAATAAATGGGTGATCTTTGAAAACATCTTTTTTTTTTTTTTTTTTTTTACTATTAACTAAACCAAGCTTTTTATTACAACATATTGTTGGGAATAATAGGATAAAGTGTGTGGTTAATCTCTTCCATCAATCAAGCAGCAAGTCAAAGCTGACTTACATTGCAAATTTTTTTTTTAAAATTAGGTTTATTCATGACGTCACAGAAAGCAGACGAGTCTTGTCCCGATCACACACTGATCCTTGGTAGCCATTGTGTAGACTTCGGTGCAGAATCTGTTGTACAAGATTTGGGGATATTTTCTGGGTCCTGAGCCCTCCCTTCTACTCTTCATTTTATTCATACTGGTGCTTGATGTGTTTCCACATTTTCCCTCGGTTTAGATGCTCGAACAAGGCGTCGGCTCCCTGGTCAAAAGCCCGCTCAAACAGCACGACCCCGAGCACAATGCTGAGGGTGAAGGTGGAGCTGCGGCGGAATACGGAGCGATACACAGCATTCAGCAGCAACATGGTGACAGCCTGCAGCAGGAAGCGACTCCCTCAGTGACGTAATAGCAGGGCGACAACTTCCTGTCACGTGACACGAGGACGCGTTAGCCACGCATGCGCAGTAGTGGTTTAGCGTAATTCTGAAAACATCTTAAGCGCCCACTGTGAGAGGTACATACCATATGGAAATAAAATGATTAGAATCAAGAAAAAGCCAATGTGGATCAACAGAGATGTAAAGGAGGCAATAAATAACAAAAACAAAGTGTTTCAGCTACTAAAACAGGAGGGAAGTGGAGAGGAACTAAAAATCTCTTAGAAAAAAAATAAAATATTTAAAACAATGATAAAGGCAGCAAAGCTGGAGACAGAAAGACATATTACCATAGCAAGTAAAACTAACCCCAAAATATTTTTAACTATATAAATAGCCAAAAGATAAAAACGGAAAATGTTGGTCCTTTGAAATGTAGCGAGGGAGGTATTATGGAGGGCGATGAGAAGAAAGCAAACCTATTAAACAATTTTTTCCTCCACTGTATTTACCGAAGAAGATGACCTTCCTGTTGATGGGCAGAGGGATGAGGTAAACTCCAGCGTGAATGTTTCTTTGCTAACCCAAGACGTGCAGCTCTGTCTTAAGAAGATTGAAAAAGACAAATCACCAGGTCCTGATGGTATACACTCCCATGCCCTAAGGTAGTTAAAGTGGTTTTGCCACGAAGTGAGTGCCTTGACTCTAATCTGCTCAGGAGAGAAGATAAACAAGGCATGGCTGAGTCATAGGGGAGAGGAAGGTGGGGTGAGCAGAGAGCCAGGGAGCAGTGAGCGTCTGCAAAGTTTACTCATTAATTACATTACAACCAGTGGATTCTCTATACAGCAGACAGCCTCATACACTGCACTTTTCTCCCTAGCCGCTTGCAAGCTCCTTCATATTCCCTGTCATCAGATAAGAAGTGCACACACGCAAGCATGGCCCGATCACTCCTGTCAGTGTCTGGTCGTGTCTAATGTAAACTGTGAGGAAACTAAGGGGGAATGAGCAATGCTGTAGCTCTCAGAGGCTTCACTTTTTTTAATTACATATATTTAGAAAAGTGATTAAGTACCCATTTTGGAGGATCCGATGTCAACATTAAATCGTGGCAAAACCTCTTTAAGTAATGTCACAGATATGCCCCTATTCTTAATATTAATGGACTGTATAATAACAGGGTATGTCCCAAAGGATTGGCGCATATCAAATGTGGTGCCAATATTCAAAAAGGGGTCAAAAAGTGATCCTGGAAACTATAGGCCGGTAAGTTTAACCTCTGTTGAAGGTAAATGTTTGAAGGGTTTCTGGAGTATCTTACTGAAAATAAATGTATTACTCCGTTTCAGCATGAGTTTATGAAGGATCGGTCCTGTCAAACTAATCTCAGCTACTATGAGGATGTTAGTTTTAGACTGAATCGGGGTGAGGCACTGGATATCATATATAGAGATTTTTCTAAAGCATTTCATACTGTGCCATATAAAAGGTTGGTAAGTAAAATGAGAATGCTTGGACTGGGGGAAAATGCTTGCAAGTGGGTAAGCAACTGGCTCACTGATAGAAAACAAAGGGTAGTGATTTACGGTACATACTCAGACTGGATGCCTGTTATTAGTGGGGTACCACAGGGTTCAGTATTGGGCCCTAACCTCTTTAATATATATATTAATGATCTTACACATGGAATGCACAGTAGAATATCAATCTTTGCAAATGACACTATGCTATAATAATCAACACAGTAGAGGATAATATTTTATTACAAAGGGATCTGGATAAGTTGGAGGCCTGGGCAGGGAAATGGCAGATGAGGTTTAACACAGATAAATGCAAGGTTATGCACACGGGATGGAAAAATCCATTCCATGATTATATGTTAAACGGAAAAACGCTGGGTAAAAGTGACATGGAGGAGCACTTTGGAATCCCGGTGGACAGTAAATTTAATTTTTGCAGCCAGTTTCAGGCAGCGGCTGCCAAGGCAAACAGAATCATGGGGTGTATTAAAAGGGGCATAGTTGCACATTATGAGAACATTATTCTCCCATTATACAAGTCACTGGTTAGACCACACATGGAATATTGTGTACAGTTTTGGGCACTAGTTCACAGTAAAGACATTGTAGAGCTTGAACTGTTCAAAGGTGACCAACAAAAATAATAAAAGCACTGGGTGGACTGCAATACCCAGAAAGATTAGCAAGATTAGGGTTATTTAGTTTAGACAAAAGACGGCTTCGGGGCGGACATGATAAATATGTTTAAATATATTAAAGAGAACCTGTCACATAGTTTTTGCTCCCCTGTTTGAGGACAGAACAAGGTAGTGTCAGACCTGCTGTTTCCAGCGCTGTTTCCCTTATTCTTTAAGATGTTGTAGTCTTCGTGTATTTAATGCTCAAATCTGCAGTTTTCAGCCAGAAGAGTCATTCGAAAAGTCCTTCAGAGTGTCAGTTTTTTTCAAACCCTGCCCACCTGAGGCTAGCCCCGCCCACCTCAACTGACAAACCTATTACTTTGAATAGGTAGAAACATGTGAATAACTGCCAGTGGGCGGAGCTAGCCTTTGGTGGGCGGGGCTAACACCTGCTCATGAATAAGATTTGAGGGGTAAATGCTCTAAAACTGCTGCATCTTACAGAATAAGGGGCACAGTGCTGGGAAAAGCAGGTCTGACACTAGCTTGTGCTGCCCTCAGCAAGGGGGGCACAACCTATGTGATAGGTTCCCTTTAAAGGTCAATATAGAGATCTCGCTCAAGATTTATTTATACCCAGGACTGTACAAGAGGGCATCCTCTATGCATTGAGGAAAGAAAGTTTCTACATAAAAATAGAGCAGTAAGAGCAGTTAAACTGTGGAACTCTCTGGCAGAGGAACTTGTGATGGTGAATTCAGTAACATAGTTCAAAAGTGGTCTGGATGCATTTCTAGAGTGTAATAGTATAAGTTATAATGACTAGGATTCTGGAGAGGGGGCGCTAATCCAGGGATTTATTCTGATTGCCAGATTGGAGTCAGGAAGGAATTTTTTCCCTAAAATGAGGACAATTGGCTTCTACCTCATGGGGATTTTTGCCTTCCTCTGGATCAACATTTTAGCACAATAGGCTCAACTGGATGGATGTCTGTCTTTTTTGGCCTTACAAACTATGTGACTATGATATTTGGGCACAGAGAGTGCCACAAAAACATCTCCCAGACCATAATGCTGCCACCTCTAGCTTGTGTTCTTCCAGCAATGGTTGCAGGGTGTTTTTAATTTGATGCTTCTCACCTGACACGATCCATCTGATATGACTCATCAGAAAAGGCAACCCTTTGTCAATCGGGCGGAGGCCCAAAATTTCAATACGGCTTGAGAATCAAAGATTTTGTGTGATAAAAACCTTGTTAAAGAAGTGCGGGGTTTTTGGCTGGGGCCTTTTTTTAGACAGATATCTGGTAGCCCCCTGGTGAGCTACTCCAGTGTAGTGCGGCAGGCCGCCCTTGCACAACTTGCCAACATTCATCTCTCACATCAATGATGTCGTGCTCCATAGTTTCCGCATCACTTATTTGCAATGGCGCCATTTGTGCAGTCACAAGACTCTTTCACCACCGCAGAATGCGAAAAAGTTCACAAACAATGACAAAAAAAAGGAATAATGTCAGACAGTCTCCCACCCATCTTTTATACCCCACAGTGATGAAGGGTACTATAAATTTGCTCAATTTAAACCCAATAGATAAGTGGGCCCGGGGGCCTTTCATTTAAAGTGTAAATTTAAAAACCAAATGTTTTTAAAATTTAAGATGAAAAAGAATGTCAGCATCCTGTCCCATATAAAATAAGTCCTAGCTGGGGGTGTCCTGCTTCAAAGGGCCTTCATGTGTTTATTTAACACCTATAGCAGGGCTAACAACCCCTGCGGTTAGTCAGAGTTGAGGAGCTGATCAAAGACCTGAGTCAGATAATCGAGAGCAGTGGTTTCATAGGGAGTTGCTATACGTCATACCCACATATCAGTTCCATGTCTGAGAACTTTGGAAAGAGACACACCCCCTTTCCTGAGTCTCCCCCCTTTTCCCGGGACCCGGGATGGGGAAAAAATGAAAAATTTTTTTGTGGGAATTATAGCAGGAAAGCTGTGTGTCGTTGTAAGAAATAAAACAGTTAGAAGAAAAATATTTCATTAGTGAAAAGATAAAGATTATGACCCCCCCCGTGAGTGACGGGGTTTGCGGGAACCTTAGGCCCTTTAAACTTTTTTACCCTTAAAAGAATCTGGATTCAGTAATACTTTTACCCCTTTCTTTTATATAAGAAAAGAAAATTTTTTTTTAAACAATCTTAAAAGGTTCAAAAACATAACAGGGTTAAAATTTACAAAGCATGAATACCCCCCAAAATTATTTTACGTTACCCTTGGTGTCTGTGGTGGGAATGGGAAAACCCTTTCTTTCCCTTCAGAGCCAAAGGGGTTTGGGCCCTTTTAAAGGGCTTCCTCTTGGGGCCCGCACATGACCCCCCCACCAAAATTTTCTTTTTCCCAAAGGGTCTTTGGTTTCCCCCCCTGGGTTCCCCCCTGGCTTCCCCAACCCCTTCCTTATATACAGTCTCCTTTGTGGGTGGACCCCTCGGGTTGGTCGGGCATTATTTAAAAAACCCATATGTGGAAAAAACACCCTAAATATATTTTTAGGTTAAACCTTCTTACTTTCCCAAACCTTCGATGTCTTTTGGCTAATTTTTAACCAAACGGGGTTTGGACCAGCTTTCACCAACCTTAAAATAGCAATGCCAGAAAACCTTTTTTTTTCCCTATGTCTGTGTGTTCGTGTGTGCCTGTTATATTTTTCATACATTTTAATTATTTTTTCGTACATTTTACTGGTTTTTAGCTTTTAACCTTTTCCCCCCTTTGAGGGGAGTTATCAATTAAACCCTAAATCATGGTTTCAAAATGATATGGAAATTTTCATTTTTTTCTCACAATTTAAAATATTAATAATGAAATTAGGGAAAACCGTGTTTAACTAGATCACCTTTTTCTGACCCTAAGTCTTTCGCGAAATCTTCTTTTGACTTGTAGCAACAAAACATGAACACATTCCCCCTATAAAATAAAACTTTTTGTTTTTCCCTTAGAGTAAGTCCATAAAGTCTATAACAGCCCAAAAACATCCATGAAACCCATCTGTAAAAGATAAACACCAGAGCCATACAGGGGATTTATTTGCATATCCCACGGGGCCCAACTCTGAAAATTTGGGAAAACAACTTTATTAAACTTTCCCGTCACCTTTCAACAGTGTGACACCCAAGGCTGAAACTGTTCCCTTGCTCTCACTGAAGAAATCACATGTTTATCTCTTTAGGTTTAGAATAGGATTTTGGAGGGTTGCAAACTCAGCCCAAGGGTCAATCACACTAAAACCCCCCAATCAAATTTTCTCTGAAGTTGCGAGGGAAAAGGGATCCTTTGGGATAAACACATTTTTTTTAAATTTTTAAAATTCATTGATAAAGCCCATTTTTAAATTTATATTTGGGTTTAAATAAAGGGATTTTTTTCTTCTTCTTTTTAATTTTTATTTTTTTTAAAAAACTTTATTACTTTAATATCTTGTTTGAAAAACTTTTCCCCCTAAAAAATTTTTTTAAATTTCCTGATCTATTTTTAAATCACAATCCACCAATAATATATCATTTACAAATATAAAATTGCTTTGTCTTTTTGGGAAACATCTTTTTAATGAATTTTAAAAAAGATTTTTTCCCACAAAATTTAATATAAAAAATTAAAAACACTTCTGTTTTTAAAACCTTAGTTATAACAAAAATCTGTTGTAATATAAAAAATTTATTTATTTTTATCAAATTTTTAATGGAACCCACCATATTTTATTTATTATGTCAAATTTTAAACCAATTCAAATTATTCAAACCCTTTTAAAATATTTCATATGAGATGTTCAATTTAAAATTGTGTGCCCCCAATCTTTAAAAATTATGAATTTAAAATTTAATATTTTTTTAAAAAAATTTAACACATTTTTATGAAAAATCTTTTTTAAAAATGAAAAATGACTTTATTTCCCTTTGGAACCCAAAAAGTTTTTAAATAAAACCTTTATTGCCCTTTTTTTTTGGGAAAAGGTGTTATTGTGTATAAACCATTTGTTTTTGAAAAACCCTTTGGGGATATTATCTCTATCACATTAAACCCCAAACCCAATAGGGAAAAATGTGCTTTTCTTTCCCCAAATTATAATAATGATACCATTTTCCCAAATTTAACCATCATGAATTTTTTACACATCAGTCTGAAAATTGTACAACCTTTTGTTCTGCCCTTTCCCCATTTGTTATAAAAAACATTCACTTTTTAAATTTTGTTAATGAAAAAATTCGGGCTTAAATTTTAATTTGTCGGGGAAAATACAAAAAAAAGAAAAAATTTTAAAAATTAAAAATAAAAATTTTGTATATAAACCCAAATTTAATATATTTATTTTATATTCTATTTTTCACTGTTTAATTTATTTGACAAGTATAATCTGTTTTTGTTCACTCAGCTACCAGACAAAACTTTTTCTGTTTTGGGGAATTGGGGCAAGAATTTTAAATTTTCCTCAAACAGAAGTCATTTGAAAAGAAGGGGCCCAACACAATTGTTTCTTTCCTTCGGGTTTAAACATGCTGAGTCATAAACCCAGTTTTTATTAAAAAGGGTTAGTTTTTAAAAACCCATTTTTTAAACCCAAAAAAATTTAAAAATTATGATTAAAAACCAAAAATTTTACGACTTTTATACCCCTTTTTTAATTAAAAATGTTTTTTTTTTAAATAATGTAATGTGCATAATGTGTAAAAAATGTAAAAAAATTAAATTGGAAATTTTGGTGTTAAAATACCCTTTTAAATGCTTTAATCATTTGATCCCACATGTAAATTTTAAAACCCCCCAAAAAATTTTTTATAAAACCTTTAAAAACTTTTTATAAATCTGTAACCCCAAAAAAAAAAAAGTGTTTTGTTTAAAAACCCCTTGAAAAAAATGAAAAATAGGAAAAAAAAAATTAAAAGAAACAACTTGGGAAAAAAAAAATTTAAAGTATAACCCAAAAAAATATAAAATAATAGGTAATCATAATGGTAATAGATAATAGGAATTAGAAAATAGGTAATAAAAATTTGGTTTGCCCCCTTTAATATTTTTATCGTAAAAAAAAAAAACTTTAAAAAAAAAAAATAAAATTCTAAGTTTTCTTTTTGAACAATCCCCGGTGTTTTTAAAAATAGTCCCCTTTTCCCAAAACCCCCCAATTCCTAAAAACCTCAGTCAAGCCAGCTCCCGCTGCCCAATTTTCCCTACTGCTTTTTCTCTAATTAACAAACCCCCCTTTAACCCTATAAGATTGCTTTTATAAAATCTTCTCTACTTAAGAATAACAATGCGCATACTAAAAATTTAAAAGTATAAAAAAAAAATTTACTTGAGGACTCCAAAAAATTTTTAGTCCCAAAGATCCGACCTGGGGTTAAAAAAGGGAAAAAAAACCTTTTCCCCTCTTTTTCCCCTTGGGGAAAAAAAATGTGAACATTTTTTTTCGTCAATAGACACAAATCAAGGGGCTACACTTGGGGCATGTCTATCTTTCTTTTTACAAACCCCAAAAAAAAAAGGATAAAACAGGGCCCCAGACATGGTTTCCCTGCTCTCCAAAAATTGTGAGTACATTAGTTTTTAATTTAAAAAAACTTAAACAGGTTATCAATAAAATTAAAAATTAATTAAAAAGTTATATCACACCATGCCCAAAATAGAATTACAATAATTTTTAAATTAAATAAGAATAATTTAAATATTTTGGCAAAAGCTTTAGAAAAGCCTCTCTGGGGAAAAAAAAAAGTATTTTGCTGTTTAACATACAGACATGTTTCTGTAAAGGCAAATGATTACTTTTTAAGAGAGATACAAAAAAAATTTTAGTAAACTGCAGAGATATGAAAAGATAAAAGTTATTTTATTCATAAAGGGCTTTATTTAAATTTTTCTTTAAAAACCCCAAAATTTTTTTATTTAACCTTTCCCAAATTTTAACCCTTTTTCTCTATCTTTTTTCTATTTATTTTTTCTATCTCATATCTATCTATTCTCCATATCCATATATTTGGAAAGGGCAAATCAGCCTTTTTAGGCCACATAGTGGGAAAACTATAAAATGTTTTTAAACCTAGGACACCCAAATACACCATAATACATATATATACTCATAACTATTAAGATACATATTCCATAGATTTTATACCTATCCCCAAACCCTTTTTAAAATAAATTTTTTTTTGAAAATTTTTAGATACACTTGACTACTGCCCACATTCTACTTTTAGATACGTCCATTTAAATTTCAAATTTTTTCTACACAAAAGGGTCGTGCTAAGCCATTAACGATTTTCAAACCCTTTTTTTCTTTACCCCAAAAAAGTCCGATCAGAATTATTTTTAAAATTCCTATCCCAATTTTTTTAAATTTACTGCGAGAAATTTGATTTACCATACTTTCTTAAAATTGGGCCTAAAAAAAACCCCTTTGGAAGTCAATTGATTTCCCTTTATTAATCCTAAATGACTCAATTTTTTTTATTTTATGTTCTTTGAAAAGTGGGGGATGTTATAGATTCCTGATGGAATCTTAAATTTTTTTCCCTTAGGAAAAAGGGTTAATTTTTTGTCCACTGTTGATAATTTATCTTATTTTGATGAAATTTTTAAGGGAAATTTTTTAACATCAATTCCCTTTCTTCGTGATCATAAATTTTATCATTTAAATTCCTCTTTTTAGGAAAAAAATGACATTTTTAATGACTCGACCTAATCTGTTTATTTGGGGACCATTTTTTCTTTTTTCCCCGAAACTTCTTGGGGAAAAAATGAATTTTTTGGGTTTGGGGTCTCCTAAAAAATATTCAAAAATGTAGCAGCCCCAAGTAATGAGGTTTTTTTGATGCAAAAAACACAGATGGATGCCGGCATGAATTACTAAATTTTTGATAAATTGTTTTTCATCCCAAAGGGTGGTTTTAAAATTATCCAAAAAATGGGTTTTATAGGTCCTTTCTTTAAAAGGTAATGAAAGAAAAGGTACACTCTTTTCTTCCAATTTTTAATTGATTTAGAAATTCATAAGTCGGTAAAAACCCAAAAATGCAAAAGAAAAGAAACCCTAGTTGCAATATCTGTTGAGTGTTTTTCCCAAAAAAATTAAATTTTAAGGATAAAATCCAGGGGAAATTTGAAGGAATCCCAATTTAAAAAACTCTATTTTTTTTCCCCCATTGCTCAAAATTTTTTCTTTTTTACATAAGTTTCAAATAATTCTGAATTTTCTACAAAAATTTCGATTATTGTTGTATGCCCCGGGGTATTTTTTTCAAATTCCTGACAAATTGGGCTCAAATTTTTAAAATTTTCCATTAGCCACTTTGATCTCACTGATTGTATCTGCCTTTCACGTCTGACCCCTTTAGTTCAATTTTAACCCATTTTTTCTGTGTTTGTTTTTAAAAGTGCTTTAACCCCCAAGTTTGTGTTTAAAGTTATCTACTGATGTTAAATTTTTTCATCTGTGACATTTTATCGACAGAAGAAATCCCCAGCATTGTGTGTTTTCCTGGGTCTGTCTTTCCCATCACATTGGGGCTTATAGATTGATCTTGAGAAACGGGTCCATGACATATTTAAGAAAAAAATTTTTACCAAAAGTAAAATGTTTACTATTTTCTGTCTTTCTTTTTCCCGAAAAAAAGCGCCCTTTTCAAACTACCTCCTTATTGAATTTATTCACAAACATTATACAAAGCCATCCATGCAGCCCCTAGATCTGAAATGGTTTTTCACTTGGCAAAGGGTTTTTAACTGTATACTGCTCCTATCAGTATAAACTTTCAATAAATTCCCCTTTTCACTCACGGGTTTCCTCAGCTTTAATTTCCAATGAAAACTCGCTGACTTTTTCCCGATCTGAATTCCCCATCAACTCCCGGGCCAATTCCCGACTTTGTCTTGAAGCTTGGGAAAAAACTCACATTAGTGGGTTTTTTTTTTTCCCCCTTTGCAAGCGGAAAAACATCAGGGGAAAACTGGCCAACTCGCCCTTTTTTGTAAGAAATAAAAAAAAAAAGAAAAAATATAATTTTATTAGTTTACAAGATAACCGATCTATTAAACCCCCTGATGACTGGAAAGCAGACCTTAGGTCCTTACTTTTTTATCCCTTTAAAGAATCTAGATTCAGTAATACTTATACACCTTTCTTTATTTAAAGAAAAGAAATTTTTTTTTACAATCTTCCCAAAAGGGTCATAACATAACATCGTTACCCAAATTACAAAAACATAGAAAACAATACCAAATATGTATCTACGTTCCCTTGAGTGTCTGTGTGTAGAATAAAGGAAACCCCTTTTTTCCTTCAGACCAGAGTTAGGCCTCAATGGGGTTCCCCCCTTAGCCCCCACAAGACCCCCCCCCACCACATGTCTCTTTCCAAGGTCTGTTTGGGCTCCCCCCCGGGTTCCACCCCCGGGTTTCCCCCCCACCCCTTTCCCTTTTATACACGTTTTCCGGTGGGTGTTTACTCTTTAGTTTGGGTCAGGCATTTTAAAAAACCATATGTGGAATACAGCAAAAAAAATATTAGGTTCAACCCCCCTCTTCATTCCACCTTCTTTATGTCATTTGGGTTTAAAGTATACCAAAAAAAGGGGTTTTGGGCCAGCTTTCACCAACCTTTTAAAATAGAAAGCCACAACTTATTTTTTTCCTAGTCTGTTTGTTTGTGTGTGCCCCGTGAAAATTTTTTCATTTCATATATTATAATTTCTGTACATTTTACTGGAAATAGCTTTTAACAGTCGTATCCGAACATAGCTGGGGCTCAGTCGGGTAGGATGGAACCAGAGCCACCTTTCTGTGGACTTCTCCCAGGAGAAGTTATGACTCATCCTAGATTTTGAGGTTAAAGCTACTTGGCCCAGACGGGTGGTGGACATAAAAATATCCCAGTGACATTAGGGGATGTTACTGGCTAACGTTAAAAGCGTGTGCTGGGCAGTAGCCCGTGTAGTCTTCTGAAGGGGCTATGTTATGCTAACATATTAGAAGGAACCAGGAACTCGCTTACATCACACGTCCCCATGTTGCTGCACAGCGCTAAGGCCTAATACTAGGTAATAGACTTGTACCTTGTCTGCTATATACTGCTTGTAAACCCATACCTATATTTGCATATCTGACCATTATATCTACCTGTATTTACTGTGTATGTAATGTTTTTTTCTAGTGTGCGCTTAAGGCAATTAAATATTCAAATGTAATCTTGGGCTACTATTTTATCTCAATCCATGAATCCACAGGTCTGTGTTCTCAATCTTACAGTATATGCTACCAGGGATGGTTTCTGGCCCGATATATAATCCCGTTAAAGGACTGGGTTTATACCTAGCAAGGAATTGGTGAAAGCCTACTGGGCTGGCAGAGTTCTTTTTCACTGGTGCTAGTGAAAATGGGTCTATCAGCCGGACTGTATTGTGAGCAAGTGTTGTTCCATGCTAGCGGTAGTGTAGGCTATCCTCTCGCTCCCCTTATTTCCCTGTGCCCAAGTGAACAGGGGGGTATCTGTGAAACTGTATCCAGCTGACATTACACGGCCACTAAGCCAGTTCACCATATGTAACTTTTTTCATGAGCTACACGCTGCTGACACCGAAAATAGGAAGTGGTCATATTAATGTGACTCGGCTGTGTATGTCTGTGTAGGGATTCTAGCTCTGCTTCAGTACAACAAACACTGAGTAGTGTAAAGATATATTAAATTGTTTGTGTTAAAAGGTGGACATTAAGAACATTTACCTGTGGATTATTTTGTTCATGGAATCCATGTGCATTCCACAAATATAAACGAAATCTGTGCTATAGTTTGTATGTTGCAGATTTTTTCTAATGCAGATTTGTAAATCCACAGTGTGGAAAAGAAATAAGTGACGTGTCACTTATTGATGTGGTTTCTTTACAGATCCTCTGCAGTAACAGTGTCAGGTAGACCAGAAAACCAGCTGCTACACATCACCACAATTTTCTGCCATTGATCTGCAAGGATTTTACAGACATAAAAATCTGTCATGCGAACATGGCCTTACTGTTTTTGGCCCTGCTGTAGTGCTGATTGACCATTTCTTTCTTTCACGAAGCATATTTAATCATTTTTTTAGGAGTAATAATGTTCTATCTATAAATTTTAGTATATTGTATATTAATTTTCACAGATCTCTGGAAATAAAATGTCTGTTGCTAACCTTGCAACCATATTTGGACCAAACCTGCTGCAGAATGAGAAAAGTTTGGAGGATGAAAAACAAAGCTTCCAGGACAGTGCAGCTCAGATCAAAGTGACAGAGACACTGATACAGCATTATCAAGATTTATACATGGTAGGTGTATATTGCTTTACCATGAACTATACAATGTGAAAATGCTGTCTATGGAAAAGACCAGTGTGCACCTATGCTTACGTTTTTCAAAATATATGGATGTGCACAGCCTAACCAATTTTTGTAGTCTATTTGAGGAATGGCAACCTCATTGGCTTGGTGCACTCCGGCTACCTCTTTTGAACAAGTGCAGGGTCATTCAGGAGCAAGAACCTATCACTCCCTGAGATGATGTAGTCTCAAAGGACTCCTAGATAGGTAACATGTTAGTGTTAGGGACTCACCTGTTCTGGGATCCCCAAGACGCTTTTGGGAGGTGAGCTTAAACAATTTTTGATCAAAAACTGTAAAATAAGAGTCCCAGGTTTTCATATTTTCCTTAGCAGTAATGTATTTTCAAAAATTCCTATATACCTTGATGTTTTACTTAGTTTTGTAGTGTGCCACTGATATTTGTATTAGATGTATGCTATTGCCTTGCCAGTGTGCACCTATGCTTACGTTTTTCAAAATATATGGATGTGTACAGCCTAACCAATTTTTGTTGTTTTTTTTATGGAAAAGACATTTGTCTAAATTGTAGTTATATTTAGGTTGTATTCACCACGTCGCTAGATGCTTTTTGTTCTCCTCTGGACATTAAGGTTTATAATCTTTGTAGGGAGACAGTGATTCTTCATAGGACTAGAGATAAAATGTAAATAAGGCTCCTCCACAGTTACCGAACACTGGGGTCCTCTTTGCCCACAAAACCCACCAAACCCAGCTGTCTCTAAAGAAATTTTCTTCACTTTTGACCTGTGTATACTGTGCTTTAAAGAGGACCTGTGACATCTTCTGACACGTCTGTTTTAGTAAATACGTGTGTCTCCTGTGAAATAATGATTCTGGAGCATCTTCTCTTATAACTCTGTGTTGCTTTTCCTCTGTTATTCCTTGGAGGGAATCAGAGAAAAAATCCTGCAATAAAACATATAACTTTTATTTAGATTATTTTAAAATAATACTCTCATATCATAGCCACACAATAATCCGTAAATTGATGCCTGGGACTTCTTAATTGCAGAACCATATGAAACAATATTTACCAGGAGTATCGTTGTCCTGTTCAGTAGGGTTGCATTCCAATAGATAGGTAATCCCTGTAGAAGAGAATTAAAGCTATAGTTTTAGGTTCATCAGAGGAAAGATGCTGCTGCTTATAGCTAGTTAAAGATGAGCAAATGAACAGATAGCTCATGATATAGAACTCCAATGATGTCCAGGCTGCCTGTCTAGGGGAAACACATCAGAAGCTGTTGCTTAGGAGATTTTGCTTTCTTTTGCTAGTAGGACCTGGTTATCCACTTTTATATTGTGTAGGGGTGCTACCAGAGTTTGTGAGGGAAAGTCATCTTAACCATGACCCTGTCAATTATGCAGGATTACTAACATGGAATTTAAGGTTCCTCTAAAGGGATTACATATCGATTGGAATGCAACCTTACTGAACAGGACAATAGTACCATGAGTAGCCATTTACCATTTGTCTACTTACTCCTGTTACATGTTGTTTAATATGGTTCTGCAATTAAGAAGTCCCGGGCATCAATTTATGGATTATTTTGTGGCTTGCATATGGGGGCATTATTTTAAAATATGTTTTATTGAGGGATTTTTTCTGTGGTTTACTGTTTGGTCAGTTATTTCTTGGATGTGGTTTGATATTCGTTATGGCGAGTTTCTTAGCAGTGCCTGTAAAATTTGATCAGTGGGTAGCTGACATTAAAAAAGTTCTTTTTAGACGGTGATTTGGACTCTGCAGGCAATAAAGTTGTCAGTATGCATTTACCTGCTCGGCTTCCAGCGTCTAGGGAGCAATGCTCTGCACCTGCATCTCCTGGTTTGGGTCCACACCCAGAGAGACAGGCTGCTGGAGATCCTTTGATTGACAGGTCTCCAGCTACTCTGGATAGAGGGCCTGTCACATGAGTCAGCTAAGGGGCGGTGTCAGCGCACTCCATTTAGACCTGCTGAGATCTCTAAGCTTTGCCTGTGATATCCTGGCTGCGTGTATTACCTGTGTTTTGTTAGTTTGCTTCTTCCGTTCTCCTGACCTCAGCGTGTTTCCTGTCTTTGGCTTTCTTCCTGATGTGGTACCTTGCTCCCGACCGTGCTCTGACCCTTCGGCGCTTTTTCCGTTTACTCTCTTGGTTTCTGATTTGTGGACTTATGTTACCATTCTGTTGTTGACCCGGACTGTTTGACATTTCTTCCACCTGTCGCCCAGTTGGGGTCTGCCATCTAGGGCAGCTGGTCAAGTAGGCAGGGACAGTGGGCTGGTTTCCTGTTAGGGCTCACTGCACCTCCCTTGACATGATAAAAGTGTTAAATATTTGTATGGCATTTAAGGATTAGTCTACAGCTTATCACAATAATATAAAATCGTGTGGACGTGAGCTTTTGCTACAGAATTAGATTGAGCATTATCAATGCCTGCTTAAAGATAGCAAGCATAAGCAATATATACAATCTCTCTGATTTCAAGGACAAAAAAAGTAAATCAATTTCTATCTGAAAAAGATGCAGCATCAGCATCATCTTCCTCTTTTTAAGAGGAAATAAGAGGGAATCCTTATGGATTACGCAAGAGACCACCCCTGAGCCGGAAACTAGTAGCATCATTAATTTGTCACAACGTGTTTTATTGGCTATTGAGCTTCATGTACTATTTAAGGGTCTTTCCTTTGTCCATACAATGAAATTTGATCCTTTTGTTTGGACAAAGGATTTAAATCTATTGACTTAGAAATTAAAATGGCACACATTTTTCAGGTCTAGAGAGATACAGGAGGCCCATAATTTGGGAGTTGTTCCTGAGGATATGGATGGCATTAGAATATTGTCTGAACTTCTAGAAGATAATTTAAATTATGGACCTTGTACCGTTCATGGCCCTAAAAGCACTAGAATGGCAACTATTATGGTTTGCTCAGAGACTGATATCTTTCTCAGGTTAGTAACAAAAGAAATGGAGGATATGACCCAATTTAAAACGGGAGTTGTTAAGAACTTTAGTTGAGTGGAAATGGAATCGCTCCTTGCTCTAGAGAAAGATCAATCCATAATAATAATGCCTTCCGACAAAGGGAGAAAAATAGTCATCCTAGACCATATGCAGTACGTTGAAATGTGTCATAGACTATTGAATGATAAAGAGTGCTATGCAATCCTTGATAAGGACCCTACAGCTATCTTTATGAATCAACTTGAGAATATCATTGTGGGTGCCTTGGATAAAGGTATCATCTCATATATCAATGTAAGTACATGTTGGCCCAACATCCGATGATCCCAACTTTTTATTAAAAGGAGATGAGTCTGTTAAAAGGAAGACCTATTGTCTCCTGGATTAACTTCCTGGCACAAGCAAGCGTATATGTGGATCAGGTATTGTGTAAATTTGTGATTGCTTTACTTTATTATATTCATAATGTGTCCAACTTATTACTGAAACTGGAAGGGATTACTGTTGTAAAGTATACTATTCTGGCATCAATTGACGTAGAATCCCTTTGCAGCAGCATACCGCATGAATGAGGATTAAGAGCCATTGATCACTT
The DNA here is from genome assembly GCA_025379985.1 of Phyllomedusa bahiana. Lineage (NCBI taxonomy): Eukaryota > Metazoa > Chordata > Amphibia > Anura > Hylidae > Phyllomedusa > Phyllomedusa bahiana. The sequence goes on along the minus strand of JAODAL010013374.1, from coordinate 24,519 downwards.
CTGTAGTATGCTAGGTCTGCAGTACAGAGAGCATGGTATCTTTGTTACTTAGTTGCTTGATTTTATATTACACCATAACTACTTCCTGTTCGATTCTAAGATCTTCCACCAGCTAAGGGGTACTGCTAAGGGGAGCCCTTGTGCTTCCATATATGCCAATTTATTCCTGGGCTGGTGGGAGGTGAGGGTAGTGTTTATGGACAACAGTGACCAATGGACATGTAGGGTGCTTTTCTGGGGCCATTTTATAAATGACATCTTTGTTCTAGCTAACGATCCCAGGATACATTTAATGATTGTGTCTATTCTCAATGAAAATGATTTGGGCTTAAAAGTCACTTTTGAGATGGATACATTACAACTATCTTTCCATGACGATGAACTATGAAAAACTAGTAGTGGTACTCTAAGTACAAAAATCTAGAGAAAACTGACCTAAACAAATAGTTACACTAGAAAAGCCATCTCCTCATTGTCCTTAAAAGGGAATCCCACAATGACAATTTCTGAGGATAAAACTGTTACCATCTAGATAATTTCTACAAGCACATGAGTTAGATCTGCACTTCTGGAACCATGGATATCCTCTACAGCAGTGGCCCCCAACCTTTTTTCTACCAGGGAGCGGTTTTATGCAAGACAATTTTTCCATGGCCCAGTGGTGGCGGGGTTATCGTGGGTGTGTGTCATATTATAGAGGGGGTTGGATGTTTAGAATCACACAAAAAAACACAATAAACTGTATACTGTGTCGTTTAGGGGCATAGTATGGGGTAACCAGTATTTTATAACTGCAGACTGATTGTCAGCTCTGTGGGTCAGTATTATATTAATAATGCTGACCCACAGAGCTGACAATCAGTCTGCAGTAATATTGATCAGCTTTGTGGGTCAGGATTATATATGTATATAATATACATATGTAATCAGCTCTGTCATGATAGATATATGCCCCCTGTTGTCATTATAGAGATATATGCTCCCTGTAGTCATTATCTATAGATATAGGGCCCCTGTAGTCATTATGGATATACAGTAGGCCCCCTGTAATCTTTATAGATATAAGTACCCTATAGTCATTATATATAGGCTCACTGTACTCATTATAGATACAGGCCCCCTGTAGTCTTTATAGATATAGGCCTCCTGTAGTCTTTATAGATATAAGTCTCCTGTAGTCATTATAGATATAGGCCCCCTGTAGTCTTTATAGATATAGGCCTCCTGTAGTCTTTATAGATATAGGTCTCCTGTAGTCATTAAATATATAGGTCCCCTGTAGTCATTATATAGGCTCCCTGTGGTCATTATAGATATAGGCTCCCTGTAGTCTTTATAGATATAGGTCCCCTGTAGTCATTATATATAGGCTCACTGTAGTCATTATAGATAAAGGCCCCCTGAAGTCTTTATAGATATAGACCCTCTGTAGTCTTTATAGATATATGTTTCCTGTAGTAATGATAGATATAGGCCCCCTGGAGTCATTATATATAGGCCCCCTGTAGTCTTTATAGATTTAGGCCCCCTGTAGTCTTTATAGATATATGCCCACTGTAGTCATTATATATCGGCTCCCTGTAGTCATTCTAGATATAGCCCCCCTGTAGTCTTTATAGATATAGGCCCCTTGTAGTCTTTATATATAGGCACCCTGTAGTCTTTATAGATATATGCCCCCTGTAGTAATTATATACAGGCTCTCTGTAGTCATTATAGATACAGGTCCCCTGTAGTCTTTATAGATATAGGCCACCTGTAGTCATTATATATAGCCTCCCTGTAATCTTTATAGATATAGGCCCCCTGTAGGTAAATCACCAGGCTTATTAAAAAAAAGAAAATTACTCACCTTTCCCGAACAACTGCAGAGATGCTGCCTCCAGGAGCTGGCATCCAGGGAGACCCAGCGGCGCGGGGGGTGTGACGACACTGCTGCATCACATTCCCTGCATCGCTGATGCGTAGATGCGGCGCTCAGTGAGCGCTGTATCTACAGTGATCAGGAAAGCAGGGACGGCAATGCACTGTCCCTGCTTACTCCCTAGTGACTGCTAACTCTGTGTTACAACGGACGGCACCATTTGTAGCCCGGGGCCACGGACTGGCAGAGGAAGCTCCACGGCCTGGTGCAGCCCGGCAGTTGGGGATCCCTGTAGTACAGGTTAGACAGGAGGCTTATGAATATGCTCGTAAGAAGGACCATAGTAAGGTCCTGATCCCAAAGGGAAATAAAGGAATAAAGAGTAGCACAGCTAGGATAATTGTTACTTTTGACAACAAGTCTGTTGAGGTCAGGAAGGTCATTGGCAAGTACTGGGATATTTTACATTCTGATGAAAACTTATTGTGCAAACTCCCTAAAAACTAACAGACCTCATACCGTTGGGGAAGATCCCTAATAGACAGGTTAACACACAGTCATTATACTAAACGCTAAGAGAGAGGACACCTAGCTGGATAGGAGACCTTTGGGCACAGTGTGGGGAGGACTGAGTGACCTGTCCATGTGTGTATATATATATATATATATATATATAATCAGGCAAAATCATTTGTGGATCATAGGAACAGGAAAGAGTATTTTCTCAGGGACTTCTCTAATTGTACATCAGAGGGTTTGATTTATTTGTGTTCATGCACATGCCCTATTTTCTATGTAGGGAAATGCACCCAACAATTATGTCACCGCATTGGCGAACATCGTTAGTACAGTTGAAAAAAGACACGTGTCCATCAAGTTCAACCAAGGGTGGAGAAAAAGTGGATGAAGGGTGGGAGTCAAGGATGTTAAACCCAGTCTCCACACTGGTTAATGCCCTGAAACCCAGAGATGCAAGACCACCATCTCTGACCCCAGAGCCGCCACCAGCCAGGATCCAGAATTTTACATGGTTATTTACGTATTAATATTCTTCAGTTTCAGGTAGTTATCTAAGCCTTTCTTGAAACTCCCAACTGTTCCTGCTGTGACTAGCTCCTCAGGCAGGCTATTCCATAGATTTAAAGTTCTTACAGTGAAGAACGCTTTTCTCCTCTGAAGATTGAATCCTTTTCTCTCTAGCCAAAGGAAATGTCCCCTTGTCTTTTGAGGAGGCATTACATGAAATAGTTTTTCCCCATACTTTTTGTAGGAACTATTTATATAAATTAATCATGTCCCCCTGAAGCCGTCTTTTCTCAAGACTAAATAAGTTAAATTCTACTAAGCTCTCCTCATAACTAAGATGCTCCATTCCCCTTATAAGTTTGGTTGCTCGTCTTTGCACTCTCCAGCTTCATTATACCTTTTCTATAAACTGGAGCTCAAAACTGAATAGCAAATTCCAAGTGAGGTCGCACCAATGCTTTGTACAGCGGTAGAATTACATCCTTGTCACGCGAGTCCATGACTCTTTTAATACACGCCAATATCCTACTTGCCTTAGAGGCAGCTGATTGACATTGCATGCTGTTCTGTAGTTTATGATCTACAAGAACACCCAGATCTTTCTCAACAAGCGATTCTCCAAGTTTTTCTACCCCTAGGACATGTGGGTATTGTGAGGAACATGATCTGTAGTTATGGTAATTTTATTGGGGTCTATATATCATTCATTTAATGAATGCACGTATAATATCTATATTTGTGCCTTTTTGTATATAGTCAGTTTATCAGTGACATCATCATTGGTGTATCATTTCTAACAGGTGTAAATGTGTTTTTTATTGTTCTTACCTTAACCCCAAATAGGTAATTCGAATGAGGATTATGTCAGCCTACTCTCTTTAATACGTCCCCATAAGGTTGAATAGGATGTAGGGGATATATAGGGTTTATTGTTAGTATTGCTGTGGGCTGCTGTTATGCTTACAGCAATGTGCTGCTGTCATTACTAGGACATGCTCAGAGAGGTGCCATTGGTATTGTTAAGACATGCAGAGTTGACTTGGGTAGGAACTATTGACACATGCCACTGATCTGTATCACTTCGTGACCTGCTGGAACAAACGTATGCACAGTTGTATTTAGAATACGCGCACTTCCGACCTACGTAACTGCTCTTTATAGTTTTGACATGCGCTGGACTATTAATGGTATTCTGGTATATAAAGAGCTGCGTATAGGGCCTGTGTCACCAGCGGCTAGATGCAAAGTCATTACATTGCAGGAGCATGTGCAGTTTGTTGTTGTATTCAGGAACAGCTGTGCATAGCTTCCGCATTATTGTGTGACATCATTACACTACTGGGACATGTGCAATATCGCCCTGTGGCTAGCATTGGTTTAGTTTTGTACACCCAGGTGTTTGGAATAAGGTATCCTATAGATGAAAGGTGTTAGGACACTTTAAATAGGTGTTCTAAGTCTTTGTATAGTTGCAGCGTTTTGCTAGTAGGAACTGGTTACCCACTTTTATATTGTGTAGGGGTGATGCCAGGGCCTGTGAGGGACAATAATGCAGGATTATTAACAGGGAATATTTGGGGAGAGCATTAAAGGTTCTCTGAAGGAATTACCTATTGATTGGAATGCAACCCTACTGAGCAGGACAACGGTACCATGAGTAACCATTTACATTTCTGTCTGCTTACCCCTGTCACATATTGTTTCAGATTGTTCTGTAATTATATGTTTTATTAGGGGAGTTTTTCTGTGATTCTGTACATACCCTAATATTTGATTTGCCGTTTGGTCAGTGATTACTCTGTTATTCCCTCTATTAATGTATCACTGAATCAGTCAGTTGGGTATTACCAATTGTGAGATTGAGAATGTGCCCCTGCACAGTCATATATTTTTCAATCAGTGCTGACCGTCAGTATGGGACACACACCTTTGAAAACTGGAATGATAACACCCATATGCCTGATTCAGTGATAAAGCAGAGGAATAGCACAATACCAAATTATAAGAAAAGATGCTGCAGATTTTTAGGGAACACAACAATGGCGACATGTATGAATCCTGGCACTGACAGGCCAGTTCTAAGTAGCTTTAAGACAGTGTAGACTGCGCCAGAATGTATGACCCTGTTCTTCTGCAGGTCATACATACAGGGCAGTGTAGTGCCAATACGACAAGTTCTAGGCTTACAGGAACTCCCAAATTTACCCTGTCTGTTCTTCTGCAGGTCATACATACAGGGCAGTGTAGTGCCAATACGACAAGTCTGGCTCAGGCACCACCTTTACCCTGGTCTGTTCTTCTGCAGGTCATACATACAGGGCAGTGTAGTGCCAATACGACAACTCAGGCTAAGGCACCACCTTTGACCTGATCTGACTGTTCTAACTGTTCTGCGCCTAGGTTTGGTGTCAAAGAATCATAAATGTGTCTACTTCTATGAATGTGATGCGACGGCCCCAGAACACCCCTAATCTTTGGTGAATTAAAAAGTGTCTCTGGCACATTACAAAGGCACTTATCAAGCCTAAGTTTGGAGCGTGCCTGTTCCTACATTCTTTTTGGCACATAGTACACCAGAAAACTGGCGCAGCCCCGTTCATACATGTCGCCCCAAGTGTTTACTAAAAGAAACATGGCAGGAGATTTCAGAATGTCTCTTTCTTTGTTATGATACCTGACACCATGTTAAACATTATTTTGAAGATTTCTTCTTACTATGTCCTGTTTTTACAATCTTTTAATTCTCTTTTTTAGATTTCTTCTCAAATGCATGGTGATATTATAATGAGTTTGCTGAAAACTGATACAGAAGTTGTAGACTATTTATTACGACAAAAATCTAAAGACTTCCAGTAAGTGGGAAAACTTGATTAAAATGCACACCGATACATATTTAAAAATAACCCTATCTGCCCTTCCTTATTAGCATTTATTGCTATTTGTGCATAAAAAGCAGTAGACCTACAGCAGTCAAAAAGCTGTAGAGTAAGTCTATGCAACCTCTAGAATTTGGTGGTTGGTTCTTGTCTATTAGAAACCAAAATAAATCAACTAACAAGCTTTCTAACTGCAGGGGATTTATATTACTGCAGCGGTAGATTTTTTAATGCATAATTGTCATGTTCTGTAACCAGGTTGCCTATGATTATAGATGCTTATTACATATGGATAACTACTGCTATATCTAGATAGTAAAGGTTCAGAACGTCAGTTAGCTGTATCCAATAGCATCTTAGATCACACAGTAAGTAATTCTATGCCTCCTTGTAAGGTTCCTAATTAAGCATGCAGTAGGTATATCTACTATCCAGCAGTATTTTCTTATGTTGTTACTATGATACATGTATGTGATACATGCATATTTAAGCAGTTCTTCAGCACCCAGAAAAAACATCCATGACTGAACTGCCAATATGAGAAGAGATACTTAAAGCTGATGGTGAGGCATTTTGTGACTAAGTCTCAATAGATCATGAGCAAGATGTGAAACGAAGAAGGGATACCACCAGACTTTAGAAATGTGAACATTTTACCACCTTCAAGAAGTTTTACAAATTAGAATGTGAAATCTATGGGGGCATTGCTTGCTGACAAAATTGTCCCTTATTCTTGGTGTGGTTTCAGACCATGTTGAGGTACTATGACAAAATAAGAGAAGTGTTGTTAACAACAACAAAAGCTGTATGTGCCCTCCATTGACCTGATCGAGGCCTTCAACTCCATCAGCTGGGAGGCTCCATAGAGGATTTTTTCTAGACTTTTATGCCCCACTAAGTTCATTACTATCCTGTGGCTCCTACACTACCAGATTACTTCAGCTGTTCTCTACTATCAACCAAACCGAGGTCAAACAGGGTTATATAATTGCGTGCACCCTTTTTACCATAAATATATATTATTTTATTTCTGATCTCAGGCCACTCTCCCTGTGGCATGGAGATCAAGTACTGACTTGACAGAAGAACATTTAACCTACGTTGCCTCACGGGCGAGACAAAATTGTCCAAGATGCCAGCTGTCAATCTCCAGCATGCAGATTATTGTGCCATATTTGCTGACTTCACGGAGGAGCTGCATATCACTGTGAATTTCTTTGGTGAGGCTTAGAGGAGCCAGAAGAGCCATAGACTGCCCCTCAACACCAGGAACACTGAGATTCTGTGGAAAAAAGTCCCCATCAAGATAACAGAGTCCCCAACAATCCCCATTGCTGAAGAAGCCTCCCCTACCTCAGCAACCACCTATCCCATTGAGGAGGAAGTTCAGCATCATATGAGGTCTGCTAGCAATTTTTTCAGGAAATTAGGTCTTCGAGAACCATTGCATCAAGAAGGAAACCAAACTAATGGTCTACAGAGCCATTTGTGTCACTGCTGTTTTGTATGCTTGCTAGACCTGTATTAGCTACAGTTGACGACTCTTGAGAAATTCCATCAACGTTGCTTGCAGAAGATTTTGCATATCAACTAGGAGGATTGCTGCACAAACTACACTGTTCTTACTGAGATAAAGATGATCTAAGTATCTAAGCTATAATTTTGCTAAACAGAATCTACTGGATCTATCAGAATGCCCAACACCCCTCTCTTCAGAAAAGTTTTCTACTCCCAACTGAAGCGAGGCCAGAGAACTTGGTCAGCAGAACTAATTTAAAGACACCATCAAAACCTACCGTAAACAAGGCCAAGTAGAAATCACCAATTGGTAAGCCCTGGCCACAGCTCAACCTCTATGGTGCCACATAAGCTATTAAGAATGGCTGACTCTCTAATGAAGTAGACAAAAAAACAATGATGGTAGAAAAGCCAGAATATCCCAGATTTATGATAGTATCATCCAAATGAAACTTGTTGCCCTTCCTGTCTGAAGATCCGTGGCTTGAGGATTGTACTATTTAGCTATCGTGGAACACATAAGTAATACATTAAAACATGTCCATGCAGACATCCCGATATAATTCCTTATCACTATTAAAAGGGTTGAGGGAGAATTCCAGTTATGTGCATTCCTCTCCACTGGTCTGTTGTCTTCTGGCTTTAACTGAATAAGAAATCACCAGTATAGCCTCTGATTTACATTCTATTCAGCAAGATGCAGGGGACAACAGAAGACCAACAAAGAGGAGCAGGAGGCACATCATTCAGAGGTGATTATTGTATTTTTTTTAATTTCCCCAGCCTCAACACCATACTTCCAGCAGTGCTCTGGCCTGGCTCCCATTTACTCCCATTACGGCAGGTAATCATAGCACTCAATGAGTGCTATGATCTTACCATATTTGCAGGGTGTACTTTGGCGCATTGCAGCGCAATTATGCCCCACAAATGCCTCGTGTGAACATCCCCTTAAAGAGGTTGTCTCGCTACAATGATTGGGTTTAAATTAAAAGATCTTTAAAAAACAAGCAGCTTTGCAATATATGTTCATTACAAATGTCCTACTGATTTTGAGTTATTCCTGTTAGTAGTAGTGCATCAGCTCCTGAAATTCCTATAGCAGCCAAACTGTTGATCTTTATCTCACTGGCTGTCAGTGCTAATGACTCATCTGTTTCTGAATACAGGTCAGAGCACAGAGCCCCTCCTGCACAGAATGCTTCTGTAGGGAAGGGAGGGGGAGGGCTCTGGCTTCTGTGTCTGTGTGGATGAACCCTGTGTGTGTGTGCCTGCTCCCTCCTGTTCTCTACACAGATTGAGGAGAGCAGAAATGAGGCTGACAGCAGTGAAGTGTGTTACTATAATCATGATGTGTCTGTGGAGCTCTGACTATACTAATAGAACAGATCAGGGAGGCATGTGAATGGTTCATACCCCTCCCTGCTCTGCTGCATTAGTGACACATCGTGATTATAGTAACACACTTCACTGCTGTCCTGTGTCTGTTCTGATAGGGTTTGTTTGTTGTTGTTTATGATTTTGATTTGTATGCTAAGCAGGGGGTATAGGAACACTTACATCCCCCCTGCTCTGCTATTAGCAATCACAGCTTCACAGACCTCTCCACACTCATAGATCAGCCCTCTCCTGTCTCCTGACTGTGGAGAGGAGCAGCAAGAGCCTGCAGCAGACCTAGGCAGGCACACACAGGGTTAACTCTGGCAGCAAACCCCCTCGCCCTCCCCCTGCTGTATAGAAGTTATGGAGGAGAGCTTTCTGTGTGCTGAGGGGAGGGGGGAAGAGGGAGGAGAAGAGGCAGACAAGAAGCATGCCCCTGAATTGAAAAATTCGTTGCTGACAGACACATTGAAGTAGCTTGTAATGAGACAACTCCTTTAAGGTAGGGTGAAAATTTGATTATTGATATATTTGTATTGGTTTAAACCTATCAGTTTAATCTTCTAAACAGAAAAGGTAAGCAATTGTGCATTTGATAATGTAATTTATTTTTATTTCTTTATTCCCCCTCTTATTTGTAATTATTATAGATGCATAAAAAATCTGCATTTTCACCTGCAATGGTAGAAATTTCCAGTTTTTGTAATATGCTAATGAGCCAAAGGAATTAATGGAGCAGGCTCAGGGGGCACAAGTGCTCACTCCATCTCGCCCTTTTAAAAGGCTGCTTATAAAACTAAAGGGGGATGTGTTGGTTGGGGGCAGTGACTGAGCTACCTGGGACTGTTGTATGGGCACTTCAATAGCATTTGACATATGTGCAATTTTTCACAACAGAGACTGAGCTTTAAATAAATAAAGATATGTTTGTTAAAGTGGTTTAAACCACTGTCTGGTGCTGTAGTTGGTCTCGCTATTAGTGTTGAGCGATTGCGTTGGCTATCGAGATCGATCGATAGTCGATAGTCGGCCGCTATCGACAAGGTTTTTCTAAAGTGAGCATCGATTATGAGCGATTACCATTAAAGTCTATGGGAGAGCAACAACACCTTCATTATTACCCCCAAACAAGGCTGGAGAAGCTGAAATTAACATCCCACAACAGTCAAATGGATACGTGCTACTCTTAGGCAACACACTTGGTTAAAAAAGTCACAGAAAAAAAGTCACAGACCATTCACTATCCCTGTCTTGTACCCCAGCCTGACCCTAAACCTGCATCACCACAAATTAAAAAGTGCCAGAAGGCAGTATGATTTGAACCATCATGTTACTTGAATGGACATTGAATATCCCTGTCCTGGAAAAGCAGCATGAGCCCCAAACCTGCATGACCCCCAGATTTCAAAACTGCCGCCAAAAGGAGTCTTTCAACCACCATTTTACTTGAACTGGACACTAACTAATTCTGTCCTGTACCGCAGAATGACCATTAAACCTGTCTGACCCACAGTTTAAAAAGTGCCAGAAAAACGAGTCTTTCAACCACCCTTTTAGTTGAACTGGACATATACTGTCCCTGTCCTGGGCCACAGTATGACCATTAAACCTGTCTGACCACCCAGATTACAAAGTGCCCGAAAAAGCAGTCAAAACACCACCATTTTAGTTGAACTGGACATTGACTATACCTGTCCTGTGCCACAGCATGACCCAGGCCAGAGTTACAGTGTGGTGGCGGTGAGAGCCCAGTCTGGCGTCCGTCATCTAATAACACGCATGTTAAAATAGCCCTTAATGACGCAGCAACAAAAACTATCGTGCTGGAAGCAAGTGGGAAGGCGGAAGTGTGAGAACTCCAGCCTTCCTCATACCACAGTCAAGACCCTGGGAGTGCCGCTTCCCCTCCGTATGATGCAGACCAATTGAGCTTCACTAGGAAATACTGTGGTTAACGCTCCTGTTACACCCAGGTGGCCCCCTTTATCCTTGGCATTCTTTTTCTCATTATTACTCAACGTGCTGGTGGAAATTGTCTCTGTACTTTGTTCTCTGTCCAGTGCTACCATACACCCATGTCTCTCTGAATAAACCTACATCTGGTCAAGTTTTCCTGTACCTCCTTGTACAATTCAGGGTAAATTATTTTACCAGCTATTTTGTACATGCAGTTTTTTAGTAGTTTAATTCTAGAAAACCACATTTTAAAATAGGATGGATCCCACCATGCTTTGTTTCTCTTTTTTCATTGAATTAAATGGGATGTCCTCAATACAGGGATTGATAGCTATGTTAAAGATCTTGCAAAACAAAGTCATTTTGCAATATGTGTCCATTTAACAGTGTCCTACCTTATTCCTGTTTCTGACAGCACCAATCAACCCTTGAGCCACTCTATGACAATTGTGAAGAACAAATGTCTGTTTAGAAACAACATTTTTTAGAATATTAACCTGTATAATATGCTGCAATGTCACTAGCAAAATGCCATGCCCCCTAAAATTCAAAGCATGACCCTTGAGCCACTTTGGGACAATTGTGAAGAACTAATGTCTGTTAAAAACAACATTTTTTAGAAATAGGACCTGTAGTATAGCTGCATGTCACACAAAATGCCCACCAAATAATTCAAAGCATGACCCTAGAGACCACTTTGGACAATTGTGAAGAACAAATGTCGTGTTAGTAGAATACAACATTTTTTTAGAATAGGACCTTTAGTAATAGCTGCATGTCACAGCAAAAGTGCCCCCAAAATTCAAAACATGTCCCATGATCCACTTTTGACAATTGTGAAGAACATATGTCTATTTGAAACAACATTTTTTTTAGAATAGGACCTGTATGTATTGCGCATTTCAAAGCAAAATGCCTCCCCAAAAATCAAAGCAATGACCCTTGAGCCACTTTGGTCAATTGTGAAGACAAATGTCTGTTAGAAACTACATTTTTTATAACAGGACCTGTAATATTGCTTGCATCTTCAAAAGGCAGCATTACCCAAAAAATTTTATAAAAATGACTTCTCTAGCACGGTTTTAAAAATATTGTGAGGGAGAAATGCCACTTAGAAGCCACATTTCTGTTCAAAGTAACCATGATTATTTGCTGTATCTCACAGCTACATGACCTCAAAAAATTGAAAAATATGACTTCACACACTGTTTAAAAATTGTGAGTGGAGAAATGCACTTAGAAGCCACATTTTCTGTTTCCAAAGAACCATGATTATTGCTGTATCTCCACAGCTACAAAGACCACAAAATATTTATAATATGACTTCTCAGCCACTATTAAAAATTGTGAGGGAGAAATGCCACTTAGAAAGCCACATTTCTGTTCCAAAGGACCTAATTAAAGCTTGTATCTCACAGCAACATGACCTCAAAATCATGACAATGCAAAACTTCTTAAGATAAAGTGAGTTAAATGGAATAACGGTGTTGTCATAAAACCTTTGCTGTCTTTTTACAGTCTCCTCACCAGCAAAAGAGAATAAAAGAGGAAAAGAGAATAACAAATTGCAGTAAGAAAATGATTCAGATTTATAAAAAAGTTTTTCAAGTATGACCATTTCTGTTTGAAAAAGAATTGAAGTAACCGGCAACTAAACGGTGACCATCGCAATTGGGGCCACAACATCATCAGAGAGATCCATGCCTATTCATCTTGATGAAAGGTCAAACGATCCACACATATCTGTGAAAGCCGATGCTTTTGTCTGTAATGACTCTCCAGACTGTGCTGAAGGTGCCCCTCAGATATGAGCTGCTGCTGGGCAGACAACACCTCTATGGTCGTGACGATCCAGCTCGGGCCATTCGTCTCATTTTTGGATACCCAGTAGTCTATTGGGTCCGGAACACATCAAAAACACCGTGTTGAGACGCAGATAGTCCGTGCAACCATGATCTTAAGCGATCTCTAGTGTTGTTTGGATGTTTGCCCTGCATTGCCATGCGTTGTGAGGTGTTAAACAAAGATTGCCAGAGTCACCCATAGGCTGTCCGCCACCTTGCTGCTGCTTTTGCCCGCTATGCCCTACTTGCACTCTACTGCTGTCACTCGCTGTGTTGTTCCACCGAGACATTAGGGGAACGTGAAGCAGACGCAACAGATGTCTCCATTGATCAATCAGCAAGGTCCCATTTCCTGCATTTTAAATCTATATTGGGTGGGTTGGAATCGGAAAGTGCGAGTTTTGTTTTTGTAACCGGGGATCCAGGAGGGTGCCACCCAGTAACTGTTGTTCAATTTTGATGGCCTTAATGCGAGATTATTTGGAGGAAATGGAGCATCCAAGCACTCATGTTGAGATATGGAGCCTTTGATTTTCCCAGAGCCCTGGGCGAAGGGCACTAGCAAACTTATCTCCTCATCTTCCTCCTCATGCCTCAAAAAATTTCGCGCCAACCTCTTTCCAAGCAGGGACGTCGGGTAACATTCCGGTGTCCTAGGAATACCTCCTCCTCCTCCGCTGCCTTCCGGCGAACAGCTTCAAACACAGCCCTGACTTGCCTGAATGATGCAACCGTGAGAGCTGATGCGCACCACCTTGCACTAGCTCTGGACCCCGAACCACTGCTAATGAAGACTGTGAAATTGTGAAACTGTCGGGACCTTGTGGATTTACGGAGAGAATGGCTCCGTGTCCCGCATCTGTGTCCGTCTCCCTCCTCCTTCGCTGGCGGACCTGTTGTTTCAGAGTGTCCAACATCGTTTCCAGAACTAAGATCACCACAATTCTCATGCTGACAAGGCATTGTCCCCGCACTGTACCATTTTGGTGGCTTCTTCAAAACTGGCAAGGATGGTGAGAGCTCTTTCACCTGCCTCCACTCCTCGGTGGGTTCAACACCCCGAGGTCCGCACTGCTGCTTGTCAGCCCATGTGTCACTTCTACTGCGTAATGGAAAAAAAAAATAAAAAAAAAAAAAAAACATTGTGCGCTGCTGCCACAATCACGTGGAGCATGTGGAGGGTGAATTCCAGCGAGTTGCCACGTCAACCATGAGACGGTTTGACGTGGAGGCCGAGCGACGCTGGCAACGCAGCAGGCGGGACGAACAGGGTGCGAATGGCGGAAGTGCGAACCAGCAAGACCTAGAGCCTCTTCATCAGGCAGTCCAGACCCGTAGCTCTATAGAAATTTCTGGACGACAAGTTCATGACATAGTGCCAGGCAAGGATGTGCTCCCAGCCTACCGAACCTTAAGGGCGGCCAGCAGATTCGCCCGTTAATCGCAACACCACCTTGCCTGGCACAAGGTTCTTGTCACCCAGCCAGCGCTCGTCTCGTTGCTTAGAGCCGATCCACAGCTCCTGACCTGTGTGTGACGGTCCTCCAATGCGAGATTAATTTCAAAAGCACTGGCCAGGTGTCTCCTGGGCACGTGTTGCCACCAGATGACTTGGGGAAGAGCCCTGGCGACCATCCCCTGGAGGTTTTGAAGAGCGTGGCGCCGATCTGGAGAGCCACCGGCACCCCCAGAGACATCCACCAGCTCACCCAGGTAGTCTGTCACAGAGATATAGCGGCCTTGGCCGTGCTTACTAGTCCATGTTTCGGTGGGTGAGATGGACTATTCCGGACACAGAGTACAGACAACTGCGCTTTAAATTTTAGAATGACACGTGCTGGCCCAGGCAGGGACGGCTTTTTCTGGCAAAGAAATGCCTGCTCGCATCTGTATTGGGGGCAGCGAGGGCCATGACGGGCGGAACCCATTCTGTGTCCACCAGACGGAACGGGCAAATTTTTCCAAGGCCAAAAGCCTGGCAATGCCGACATTCAGGCTTTTGGCTTTGGGATGTTTTGGGTTAAATGTGTTTCTTCTGCTCCCAAACCTGGAAGACAAAGGCTTGCTGCTAGACTGGCCTGCTGTAAACGGCGTGCAGGTCGTCAAAACTGTCGAAGGATAAGGAGTAGGATAGGGTCCTCTGGTGGTTCTGGTGGTACTCGGCGACGGTGGAGGCTGAAGCGGAGCTGATCCCTGATCAGACGTCTGAGACACACACACAGGCAGCTGAGAATGCTTGGTGGTGGTGGAGAGGTGGAGACAGAGGGTGTTACAATGGTCTGGAGGCCGCGTCATCTGGCCTTTTTTGCCAAGTGTTCCCCCCATTTCCAACACATGCATTCGCTGCATGTGAACAGACATGTTGGTGGTGGGTTAACCACTTAAGGTTCTTGCCTCAACTTATGCGTTTACGGCATAAGGCGGCATATGACATCGCTGGGTGAATCCAGAGGCTTGGTCAAAGAAGGCCCAGCTATGGAGGTCCTGGACCATTTTGACGCGATAAGGCGAGGAGCGGGTTTGCGCTGACCGTAGGCTGGCGGAATCATATCACGGACTTCTGCGACCGCCCTCTCCCTTTTTTTTGTGGCGGGACCCTATTGGACACTACCCCATCGTCTTCGCTCCTCGCCCACTGATAAGCGCTCACAAGCAAATTCCCTGCGGAAAGTACCAGGATGATTCCAATGTCGTCATCAATCATCATCAATCACACAGGTGACTTAGTCGTCCTGATTACTCATCCAGAAGCTGCGGGCTACAAGCAAGGGGCACTGCAGCTTGCGACCAGCCCGGATTTTTGCCGATTTGACCGGCTTCCTTCAACCTCCTCTGATGGCATCAGTAACTGGGCGTCAGAGCAGACTAAATCAGTCTCTTGATCGGTTAACATGCCTTCTGACCCCAACCGCATTTTGAGTCATCAAGAGTCCGCAGACAATGGATTATCCACATTGGTGGGTACACACGAGTTGACATTTAGGGCTGCCTTCATGTTGGAGACTATGCTGATGATGCGGATGACGACATTTGGTGGCCGTGACTGCGAGGACGAGAGGTAAGACTGCTAGATGTCAGGTTGCATTAACCACTGAAGACAATTGGCAACGGAATGTATCGTTAATTATATTCACAGGGCACTGACCCAAGCGATGACAGGCCTTGACGGTCCTGCAACAGACGATCCGCAGGCATGCGTGTGTCCCGCCAGCACTGGACAGGAGCACCTTCTCCTCGTACCTCTATCTCAATGTGCTACCACCCCCTCTTACTCGCTACCACTCTCCAAATGTTCAGAAATATATAAATTTGAAGAATGTATGAAGATTTTTGGAAAGTCTCTTATAAAAGACGGCAAATCACAGCTATGCCTCAAATCCCTCTAATCAAAACAAAATTGTCTGGATTCAAATTTTAACTGCAAGGATGTCTATCAACAAATCCTGGACTGGGTAAAAGTCCAAAAAACACGTATCATGTTATGTTTTGGTATAATAAACGGTATTATTTTGCACTTTTCAATTCACCTGTGTGAATATAGACATTGCTGTTTTAATAATTTTTACGTGTATGCTGCGTCAATTACAAGTGCTGGTGGTGCAAAAGTCTCAAACACGTAACTGTTAGGTTTTGTATAATAAACGGTATTTTTTTTGCACCTATTAATTCACCTGTGTGAAGTATAGAATTTCTGTTTTAAAGATTTAACGTGGATTCGCTGCTGCGTCAATGAACAATGTTTGGGTGTGCAAAAGTCAAAAAACACGTAATAACTTATTTTATGTTTTTTCGTATGATCACCCAAAAAAAACCGGTAGTTTTTTGCACCTTTCAAATTCATCCTGTGTTAATATAGAATTGCGTAGATAGTAAAGATTACGTGGATTGCTGCTCAATGAACAATGCTGGGGTGACCAAAAAGCAAAAAACACGTAACTGATTATGTTTTTCGTATGAACACGGTATTTTTTGCACCTTTTCAATTCATACGCTTTGGTGAATATAGAATTGCTGTTTTAAGATTTACGTGGATCGCTGGTCATTAACAATGCTGGTGTGCAAAAGTCAAAAAAAAACACTAACTGTTATGTTTTCCGTATGATAACGGTATTTTTTCAACCTTTCAATTCACCGTGTGAAATATAGAATTGCTTGTTTTAAGAAATTTACGTGATGCTGGCATCAGTGAAACAAACCTGTGTGTGCCAAAAGTCAAAAACACGTATCTGTTTTGTTTTCGTATGATACACGTATTTTTGGCAACAAAAACACTGTGCTGACTACACAAGATTGCCAGATTGTAATTTAAAACTGCAAGTTGGATATACCAAAGTCACAGGTGTAACGGGTAAAATTATAATTAACACATAATCTAAATGTATACTGATAATACAAGTTGGCGTTTTGCACTAAAACAAAGAGACCTGGCAGTTACTAGAAATGTTGTGTACTCCAATATAATTCAGGCTGCCCCAAAAAAAAAAACTATCCAGAAATATTTCAATAGCAAACTGTTAATAATAAATGATATTCCACTACAATGTCTACACTAAGTCTTGGGTGAACTTTAATCCAGTGTTCTTTATAAAAAGAGCTTGTCTGTTTTCGCCGCTGGGCCCCCCCCCCCCCCTGCTCCCCCCGCCGTGAATTACAGCGTATAGAATGTGCTTTAAAATTCCATCTAGCTAACATAATATCTTCAAATCTCTAATATAACAAAATTGGAAGGATCACAGCTATTAGTAGAGGATTTCTCTGTCAGAAATAGACTAATTTCGCTGAGCTGTTTTGGCCACCAGGCATAGCGCACGTCCTATTCCCTATGAGACGCTGATAGACACTGAGGCTGAAACAGGAAACGCTGATCTATGTAAAACGAGGTGCATTTGATTTTCCAGGCCAATCGCAACCAAACACATCCCAGTCATGACGTCGCACACACATCTCACCCTATCACTATCTTAATCTCATTTGGCTGCCGCCAAAATTACAGAAGCGCCGAAAAAGCGCGATCTTAATAGATGATGCTCGAATTTTACACCTTAATTATCGCATGATCTGGAAATTTCGATCACCATAAAAACCTTGCCGATTTCAACTTTGTCGATAAAAATCGCTCAACACTACTCGCTATAAATACTTCTCTGACAGACCCCCTTCAGTAATCTAGCAATTTGCAATGGGTATCTGCTGCCAATTTTTAAATTGTCAAATTATCAGTAACACAACATTTAACAACTGTGAAGTGGCTACTACAGATGTGTGATTTATTACTCAGTCTGTACTTTTTATCCTTTATAGGGACAAGATTTATACAAGTGAACAAGATAACCAACAGTGGAGAATGCATGGTACAACTTCCATAGTTCATCTGGTTCATCAAATTCACATTTTAACTCATTTCAACTCATAGTCACATTTCAGCTGCTAAGTACTGGAGAAGTGATGTCGAGCAGATATGAAGTAAAATCAGTAGACAAGTTTATGATAACTTTATTTGCTTGCTTTATCTAGCTTACTTTTCTTTGATTGCTTTATTTAGCCTGTTGGCATTCTTCTCTCACATTAAATGCATTTATTTATAATATATTATATTTAGTGTAACAATTCTTTTTTGCAGGTTTTCTAGACAGTCCCACACCTTTGTGTAAACGCCGGCCGTCCCGCTCTCAGGAGGATCTGACTCTGCTTCCAGCTGCCACAACTCATAAAGGCGTTCTGCCTGTTATGCCTCGTTTCTTGCCAATATTTACTCGAGGATCGTCTTGTCCTACACCTTAGCAAGACTTCTCTTATCAATAATTCCTGCTCTTTGGTACTAAACTAAAACAATAATGCCTCATACACATATGGTTACATTTTTAAATTTTAAAACTGAAACCAAAAAAAGAACTACATTTCTCCACAAAAAAAGTGCTATTGTTTAAGTTACCATAAAAAGAGTACTTTGCTATGAAATACGCCACGCATTGAAGCATGTAGCCATTTTTAGGCAGATTCTACATAAACTATATATACTGTTGAATTTTATATCGCACTATTAATATGCATTGCAACTGTAGTCTGGATCCTGTGATATGGATGAATATGAGGCCTAAGAAAAATGACACTTTGGGCGACATGTGTGAATGGGTTAGTTTCACTTTTCAGGCGTTAAATGGGTCTTTTCCTTTTTTTTCCCCTGTTGGGGCAACATTTGGCAGTTTTGGGGCACTGTGCACAGACCCACACTTTGTAATGTCCCCGAACATGTTTGGGGGTTCGGGGCGTGCGTTCCACTTTGTAAATATGACATGATCAAATTTTAAAAGTGGGGCGCTAGCCCAAGTAATGGAAATAGATTTTTCAAAAAATTCCCTTATTTTTTCCCTCTATACCATTTAAAAAAATAAAAAATAATTAGACAAATTTTCAACCTTAAGCTTAAAATTTCATAAATTTAATAAGAAATTATGTAATATAAAATACTATAAAAATTTTATAATTTTCCCAAAAAAAAAAAATTACCTCCTTTAAAAAATTATTTAAAAAATTAAAAGACTAAAATTAATTTTAAATTAAATAATATAATGAAACCAATACAGCACCTACCATAGCAGCCATTATTGAATTCTGCCATTCATTTATACAAATGTTTGGCGCCTTACTAATTCATCAAAGTACCGCGGTGCGCCAAACACACACGCTAGGCATGCTGAACTTTAGGCGCCATTTATGGCCGCACATTTACCACTTTCATATATTCAGGAACATTATACACTGAATAAAAGATGCAAAAAATTAAGTGGAGGCACAAAGATTCATACATGTCGCCCTTTGTTTTTTTTTCTCAAAGATGTATGATTATAAAATGTAGATTTTAAAAACCTTTGTTTCGCTTTGAATAATAACTTATTAAAAACTAAGTTTTCACACTTTAGTGATTTGTTATTTAACTAATCAAAAAACATATTAAACAACGCAGTACTCACTACACAAGCTACAAATTAGAATCAAAACTCCAATTCCTATAACATCCTCTGTTGTATCATTTCTTACATAGTTTCATACAGTCAGCCCAAAGACTGTGCCAAGAGCTTCATGAAATAGGTTTTCAAGGTTGAGCATGGCCAGTGTAAGCTGGAGTGGGAGCATGTCACCAGTCTATTCTGGAGCAGTGGAAAGGTCTCCTTTAGAGCAATTAATTGCATTTAGTAGTCTCATAGATGAATCTGGTTTTTGCTAATGCCCACACAACCTCCTGAAAAGTATATTGCCTTTCGTAAAACTTGGTAAAAATTGGATTGTGATATGGGGCTGTTCTTCAGGGTTCGAGGAAGGCCCTTTCACACTTCAACATGACTATGCCCCTGAGCACAGAGCAAGGTCTATCAACACAGAGGCCTGATCTCAACTTCAAACAATTTTGGAATGAACTGAAAGGCCAAATGAAAGCTTTGTGAAATCAGTGCCTCACCTCAGAGATGTTCCTTTGACTCAGTGGGCACAAATTCTTACAGACATACTCAAAAAAGTGGAAGCTGATATATCTACAAGAGCAGGCACAACACCAGCTCAAGGCCTATGCATGATTTTTTTGGTCAGTTCTGAACCCATATGCATGTATTTTCCCCCATTCCTATCATTCTCAATTTCTGCACCAATCTTTTATGTGGCACATTATCAAATGTCTTTGAGAAATCCAGAAAGACAACATCCACAGACTTACCCAGGTCCAGGGAGTTGCCTCTTCATTGTACTGTGTTCTAAAGTTATTTCAGCTGAAAAACTCCAAGATAGTAACAAATAGAAAATCTTCAAATATTTTAAACACAATAGAAGTTAAACTTATCATCCTATAGATTCTGGGCTCACTTCTTTGACCTCTTTTTGAATATTGGCACCATGTTTGGCATGCAACAGGAGAAACAGACCATATCATTAACACAGGGAGAAAGAAATAAAAACTGAAAAATCTCTAAATTGCATGCTGAACAATGCCAGGAGTCTCACCAACAAAATAAATGAACTACAATTATTAATTGCTGAAGAAAAATATGATATAGTTGGGATAACTGAGACATGGCTGGACAAGAGCTACGACTGGGCGGTTAACTTACAGGGTTACAGTCTATTTAGAAGAGATCGTAAAGACCGTAAGGAGGGAGGTGTATGTCTCTATGTAAAATTCTGTCTGAAGCTAACACTGCGGGAAGATATAGATACAGGAAATGAGCATGTGGAATCATTATGGGTAAATATACATTGCGGTAATAACAATAATATAATAGTAAAAGGGGTCTGCTATAGGCCCCCAAATATAGCAGAACCCATGGAAGATATACTCCTCAGACAAATAGATGAGGCAGCTAATCAGAATGAGGTTGTTATTATGGGCGACTTTAACTATCCAGACATCAATTGGGAAACTGAAACCTATAGCTCTCATAAAGGAAAGAGGTTTTTGTCAATAACTAATGATACTCATATTTCGAGAGAACTAGCTTCCCTTTTTTCAACAGGTTTTATAAAAGGGAAATTGAAAATTCACAGACTTTTTATACACAAAAGACATGGCCCTTTTCAAAGGGTCCTAGAATTCTTAAAAATAAACAAAATGCAATATAAGCAGAGAAGTCATTACGGCAGGTCAAAACATCAACTATCTGGAAAACTTGTGAGGCGTGACGGGGGGGTCAATAATTCTGTGTCTATCTGTAGCCATCAGATGTAATTTTTGTGGCCATCACAGTTCACACATAGTTTGAAAATAAAGCTGGCTTAATATTTCCCCATTTTGTCAGAGTCTGAAATTTTTGCTTTAAATTTTAAAATTCCCATTCCTTTCTCTCCCTCTGCGTCTTAAAGTGTCCCATTAAAACCATAATTTTCAGATCTTCAATGAAGGTCCTTCTGTAGAAGTGTTGTGCCACTGGAAGATCAGTTCTGCTGTTATTAATAGTGAATCTGGGAGTTCATTGCGCTGGTGAGTCTCTGCCCTGTTTCCCCCACATAAAGGCCTGTGGTCGGACATTGCGAAACACATGATCAGATACACCACATTGCTAGCCCTGCAGGAAAATGTCCCCCTAATTCTGTTGCACCTGCTGGGACTGTGGGACAGGTAAAACTGACAGCGGTGTGGAATGTGGCTGCAGGTCTTGCACCATTTCTGCAGGTAGGGTGAGGTGCCATTTTCTGTTGGGGCCTTCAGGGCACTCCCGGGCAATAATACGCCGCAGGTTGGTGGTTGCCGAAAGGAAAAGGGGAGGGGGACTGGGAATATGTCTTTGAGTCTGTTGTCCCTATGTAGTACAGGTTGAAGTTCCTTGGCAATCTTTCGTAGGATCTCCAGCTGTGGGTTTGTAGGTTACAACTAGGGGCAAATCATTCTTCCTTCTGGGTCTCTTTGTATGTGAGCAGACAGCCTCTGGTTGATGGTGGCCGCTTTGCTGATTTGATTGTCCGTCACTTTTGGCCTGTATCCCAATTGGAAAATTTTGTCCTCAGATCCAGGAGGGTTTTTCCAGGTCCCGTCTTGTCGGAAACAAAAAACGATTGTATCGTATACATGGCTGTATATAATGATTGTTTTGTGTGCTTGGGGTGGAAGCTGTCGTTTCTCAGGTAGGCCGTTCTGTTGTGGGTTTGTGGTTTTATGATGTGAGTAGCCGGTGGTCTTTGATGTGTATTTGTGGTATCCAGAAAGTGGATTTTGCTCTCTGAATAGGTAAGTTTAAGGTTGATGGTGGGGTGGAAGTTTTTGTTTGTCATTATTTGGGAAATTTAATTAGGGCCTCCTCGCCCGCAGTCCAGATGACAATGATATCATCGATGTAACAGAGGTCATCATGGGTTTTTGGGGGTTTAGGTGGATAGATACGCTCTTCCAGTTCAGCCATAAAGAGGTTTGCATACTGGGCGCACATCTGGACCCCATTGAAAATTCCCATTCGCTGTAGATATAGGTCCTCTCCAAATTTAAAATAGTTTGGCTGAGTATGAACTGTATGAGCTGTGTTACTGGTTTTGTTGGGGGGTTTTGTTTCTTTAGTGCGTCCGACATGCTGCAACTCCATCCTTGTGGGTATGTTTGTATACAAGGATTCTACATCCATGGTTGTCAAAATGGTGCCCTCAGGAAGTGGACCGAGGGCATTGAATTTGTTTAAGAAAATCCGTGGTGTCCTGGATGTAACTAGGAGTATCTCTGACCAGGGGGTTTTAGGAAAATTCTACCCAACTGAGATATTCTCGGTCAGAGTCCCAATCCAGAAATAATAGGCCTCCCAGGGTGCATCTTTGTGGATCTTGGGGAGCATGTAGAAACAGCCCGGCCTGGGATCCGCTGGGATGAGCCCCTCTACCTGCCCCTGGACCCGAGTTGGAAACTTCTTGTCATATTCTTTAGCTGTTTTAAAAAAGTCCTCTGTGGGATCACTGTCAAGTTTGGGAAATAATGGGGGGGTTGGACAGCTGCCTGTTTGCTTCCTGGATATAGTCAGAGGTGCTTTACATGACTATTGTGCCCCCTTTGTCAGCTGGTTTTTTTTATTATGTTCTGATTTTCTTTCAGTGAAGTGATAGCCTTCTGTTCCTGCAGGGGTTAGGTTATGGACCTGTTTCTTAGTTTCCCCAAGATCTCCCGATTTTACTTTGCTTCTGAAACAGTCAATGTATTTATCCAGTGCTGCATTAAAATTTCCCGGCCGTGGGGTCCAGGTTGATTTTTTTGGTGGGTTCCTTATGGGGTGTTCTTTTTTGAGTCGCTGCTGGGATGGAAGGTCTTTGTCATAGATGTATTCCCTCTGTCTAATTTTTCTGTAGAACTCCTCCATATCATTGCAGAGTTTGACATGGTCAGTAAGTGCTGAGGGTCAGAAGGAGAGACCTTTGGAAAGAACTGACCTTTCGTGTTTGTTTGGCTCATAGAAGGAAAGGTTCACAACACAGGTCTGCTGAGCTGGGCTGGTGCTTTTGGTTGTAGTAGTAGGGCCTTTTTTGTCTCCCGTCTCTGGAGCTTTTTCTTTTCATTGTTGATGAGCATGTCTGCAGTTTCCCGGTAGTATGTGTGGAGTTTGGCCTTCATCTCCTCTGTGTCATTCTCCAGTGATGTCTTTAGGGCCTGTATCTCCTCCTGTGTTTTTCTCTTGTTGTTATAGGAAATTTTTAGCATGTAGTTGCGCAGCTTTTCAGATGTCCGAATACATAGTTGTTCTATATATCGACTGTTGTAGGTGTTCCGTGTTGGGTTATGCAGAGTGAAGCCTTTTGGGATGAGTCTCACAACTTGCTGTTGAGTTGTGCAAGTTTCTTAAGCGGTTTTTTCATTTTCCCAAACTTGTGCGGTACATTGTGGTATCTTCCAAATTGCTGTAGTATAATTTTGTACCATGTTAGCCATAGAAAGTAGTAGAATAAAGGGAAAAAATCAGGTGATACCCTTTTTCAGGCTAACTGAGTATATTTGATGGTGAGCTTTCGAGAGAACTAGCTCCCTTCTTCAGACAGGTTGTTATACAAGAAATTGAAAATTCACAGACTTTTTATACACAAAAGACATGGACCTTCAAAGGGTCCTAGAATTCTTAAAAATAACAAAATGCGGGGGCGTGGCCTGACCTTCATGGCGTGAGGACGC
This sequence comes from Phyllomedusa bahiana, assembly GCA_025379985.1. Lineage (NCBI taxonomy): Eukaryota > Metazoa > Chordata > Amphibia > Anura > Hylidae > Phyllomedusa > Phyllomedusa bahiana. The sequence continues at coordinate 435 of JAODAL010013374.1, read as the reverse complement.
GTGGCTCTTGAGCTCCTGCTTCATCCTGTGAAAATCCTGATTTAGGACTCTCTGGAGTGATCAATACTGCTCCAGGGCAGAAAGGGAGGACAAAGGTGACCTTTGAGCTGCTGGCAAGCCTAGTAATTACCTTTGCTGGGGCTGCCCCCAAGAGGGACAGCAACAAGCATCGTGAATATCCTGCTGCTAACAAAAGGACTGCCTGCAGCTCCAGCCGGGCCCTGCTGGAGAGAGGTGCGGCGCAAAGCCTGTGAAGGGGTCTGGAGACAGTGGCGGACATTAGTCGCACATGAGAGAACGACTAAGCAGAGAGGTCAGTGGTGGAGGGGAGCAGGAACAGACCCCGGTGACCAACTGCTCGTAACCCTGGAGACGGGGCAGAGTGCCGAAAAGCGCACCCCAGATAAAGTTTTAGAGGACGGGGGGGAGGGGAAA
>JAODAL010013373.1:0-91570 GCA_025379985.1 Phyllomedusa bahiana | reverse complement strand
TTGGGGCCCTGCCTGCCTACATACGGCCCTTGCTGCCTTAAGTGGCCTGCGAACTACATACTGACCCTGCCTTCCAAATATTCCCTGGCCATCCCCCTATATACTGGCCCTGCTGCTAATGGGGTCTACAATTTTAATGCCACTTATCTGCATTTTTTATTTCAAATTTTTAGGGTCTAACATACCTTTTTGGGGGAAAATTGATAGGAAAATGCTGGAAGAGAGAGGAGTCTAAGATGAATTTGTGGTAAATTCTACAGGGACGAGTAGTGGACCGGGAGAAGAAGACATTGCATCCGTCCGGGAAAGAGAAAAAATGGAAAGGGAAAAGACTCATCAGGGAAGACACATGGGGTTTGGGGCCCAGATGGAAGAAAAGGGGGAAGAGAAACAACTCCCACCATAGATGACGTCTCCTGTGAGTCCCTGTGTCAGGGGTCATTTTACTTCTGTGTTGAATCAGTGCTGAAATTCATGTGATGGTGACCTGACTCGGGATGTGATTGGTGGGGTTTAGGTTATGTTGGTGCTTATGTAGTTCAGTGGGGCTTGTCCCGATTGTAAAAAGTGCACCCTGACTCTGATGAGGGGTTTCTCTGCACCACTGTTTTTTTCCTTGCTTTGTGTAGGGTTTTCCCAAGGCGGCTTTGGTGCATTTTTTGATGCGTTTTTTGCGTAGAAATGTTCAGCATTAACTGCTCTGCCTTTCTGCACAAAACCGCACCAAAAACACATCAAAAACACTCTGTGTGAAAGCAGCCTTATAGTGTAGTCTATTTTAGAAATTGACGAGGTGCGAGAACAAGGGACATTTTGCAAGCGGATATTGTATGTGGGCTGGTGGGGGCTTTGTGCCAGGGCTGCTGATTTTTATTCCCAGTCCGGCCCTGTCTGTAGCTATAGCAACCAGTGCTGGCAGCCTATCAGGAGAGATCAAACAGGTCTGTAGCTATAGCAACCAGTGCTGACAGCCTATCAGGAGAGATCAAACAGGTCTGTAGCTATAGCAACCAGTGCCGCCAGCCTATCAGGAGAGATCAAACAGGTCTGTAGCTATAGTGACCTGAGGAGCTGATGCAGCCCATACAAGAGGGGATATCTAGGAATAGGTAGGACACTGTCAATGGACATATATTGCAAAGTAACTTGTCTTTGCAAGATCTTTAACATAAAAAGCAGCGATCCCTGTAGTGAGACAACCACTTTAATTTGCACCACTTCTTGGGGGAAATTTTACTAAATGTATCAAGCAATGAGAGGCCACGCCCTTTTTGTGCAAGCCCCACCTGTGCAAAAAAAATGACAGGCATAAATCATTTCATAGGTTTCCCACTAAGTGCTTGTTGTTCTGCCTTTGTGGCAACCACCTATATCCTCAAAGAAATTTAACAGCTGCAACATACTGCTGAATGGGGCCAAAAGATAACTGAGACCATCATGGGTATGAAGCCCAGGAAACTTCCCACAAGTTCTCACTCTAAACTGCAATCAGGACGTTTGTGAGCGAACGTGATTGGTTCTCACACAAATCTTTGGGATTTTACCCCAAACAGCCCTTTCCCCCACAACTGGGAAATTTCCCAACGTCTAACAAACTGAAACATTACTAACAACCAACTACAACTGAAACATTACTAACAGCTAACTACAACTGACTAATCCCAACTGGAGCTTAGTTTATATGCTGCAAGCTCTAGCTTATCCTTTGCTCCCAGAGTCCCTAGCTCACTGCTGCATGGGCTCATATCATACATCATGTAGTATTTGTACTTTTCTTTAAAGGGGTTGTCTCACTACAAAGATTAGCTTTCAAAATGTAGGGAACACTAAATGAAGAAATTTTCCAAATTTCATTGCTTTGTTCATCTTTTTTGTTAAGGAGCTACAAGTGATTTTATCACCTTCTGAGGGCTCTCAGGTTTCCCAAGTGACCGACCTGTGTACTCCTTCTCCCCTGCTGTTTGTTCTATCTGATAGCAGGGAGTGATGTCATCACACAGGTTGGGGCAGGCAGTGAGAGCTTTTGTGTTATCTGATCTTTCAGACAAAAGACAGTAATTACTCTACTGTTTACTTTAGCTCAGCAGCTTCTCCTGTCCTAGTAGGAGGTAATTTAGCTAATCTAGACTAATATACATAATAAACAGAGAAGTCTGAATACATAGAGCTCATATGCTAATTACAGACAGCTTGACCAGGAAGTGACAGAGCAAAGCAGCATTATTTCATTCATGCTTCCTATGAACCTTTGACATGAGACAACCCTTTTAAAGCAACAGTAGAATGACACAGCAGAAACATTATCAAACAACAGAAATCATGTTAGAGACATTATAAGATCATACAAAACAGATTACACATAAATAAACCTATTAGGCCGGGTCTACAAAGAACTGCTTTACCGGCGGATTTTTGGCGGATTAAAAGTACCGAATCCACTGAAAATCCAATGGTTCACTGTGCTGCATAGACAGCAATGAGAAATCCATATTGTTGTCTATACGGCACAGATTTTTTACCGTCGGGTTTAAAATCCACTGGAATATGCAACATGTTGTATGTACCGCGGAATCCCGCATGGATTTGCCGTAAGCCTCGTACATTGAGTGTACAGGGCCGACAGCAAATCCGAAACCGACTGTGGCTTTTAGGAAATCTGCACCAAATACCGCGGCCCTGCAACTGTCAAACTGACATCGGATTTTGGCTGGCATTTTAACACTTGCCATATAGATGTAACCTTAGTAGTGCCGCCCTGGTGCGCTATATGTGTTACCATTTACTAGCATCTCATGGTGTCATGTTAGGCAAACATTGTAACTAGTTCACTAGAATCTTAGTTTTGTCAGAATTAAATTTTGGTGAAGATCATCAAGCAATCGATCATAATTCCAACCCTGACCCTAGCTAGGGAATATGTGTGCAACATCCAGAACACTCCAGGGTTAGGGTTAGTTTTGCAGTTTGGGTTGGACTTACCCTGACCCTAACGTTAATCCTGGAGTTTTCTAGGTGTCCTCCAAATTTCCCCCCCCGATGTTGCATAAATGTTGTTCAGATGTTCCCCAAATGCTGCACAGATGATCCACAGATGCGTCTGAGATGTTCTGCAGATGTTACAAGATGTGCCCCAGATGTTCTGCAGATGCTACACAAATGTGATATATGTTTACCAGATGTGTCCCAGATGTTTATCAGATGTTGCCCAGATGTTGCATAAATATTGTCCAGATTTGCCTCAGATGTTGCCCAGATGATCCATAGACATGCTCTAGATGTTTCCCAGATGTTCCACAGACGTTCCACAGATATGCCCTAGATATTGCCCAGACGTTCCACAGAAGTTACCCAGATATGATCTAGATGTCACCCAGATGTTCCACACATGTTGCCTAGTTGTGCCCCAATGTCTGTTGGTGTTTCTTTGCAATTTGAAGACATTTGCCTACTGCAGGTGCATTTTGGAGATGACAATAAACATGAAGAATCTATAACCCCATAGATTTTAATCGGATTTGGGTTCAGAACATCTGAATATTATAACAACTTAAAGGGGTTTTGCCACGATCTCATTTCATACCTCTTGCATCCAGCTCTTCAGCTCTGTGTTGTCAGAAGGGGGCGTGTGTGATTTGTTTGAATTGCAGATCATGTGACCCAGCAGGATGACATTACCAGGACTTTCATATATCAAGTCAAAGAAAGGTCTGTTTATGTATAAAGCTGTGAATAGCTCAGAGGTAAAGTTTTTACCTCACAGCACAAGGGTCCTAGGTTCAAATCCCTGCAGGAAACAAACCTGTGGATATTTTTTCTCTTTATCAATGCACAGACCTGATTGAGGTTTCTTTCTTATTTATTTGCACTGTTTGACTCATTACTAAGGAGCACAGAACACGGGAGTAGAATGACAGCACCTGGGGGTTGAACACTCAGTAGCTGCCTGAGAGGAGAAGTGATGTCTGAGCATGTTCGACCATGACTGATGAGCTATCAGCCCTGGTCGTATCCCCTGGAGACGAGCTGTAAACAATGGATCATTAAAGGAGCAGCTAAATCAAGAACAGTGCAGAATTTTTAATAATAATGAATGGTTAAAATGTTTATTATTTCGTTTGCAAGTTTCCCACGTCAATTTTACTTCATGGCAAAACCCCTTTAAGCTGAATTGGACTTGAAGCGACCAGAGAGCTATTCGAGCAGCACTAACTTTAACAGTCCTACACCTTGTTGGCTATATTGTAAGGATGGTAACAGTGGGGTCCTTGTATAGACTACCAATGCCACAGACAATCCTGCACCTGACCATGTATCTACACCATCTCTGTACTAAAACAAGTTATGACAATGACCTCACCTGAAATTAAGCAGCATTTCTATGCACTGGAGCCGTGTTCATTAGATGAACCAGTGTTTGTCATTTGCTGCGACTCCCGCTAATGTTACGATGCATTATTTATGGTTTTACCTAGGACATAGTTATGGTGATTTATGACGGCTCCCTCCATCCAGCTCTGCTACATCTGTGTGATTGGGGATATTAATAGTGTGTGTATTCAGCATCATAAACACTGACACCGGCATTGTTCATTGTGCTTTATTTCACGGGTTTCCTATGAATCAGTATAAAGGGAGCAATAAGCAATGTTTATGTTATTAAGAACTGATTCTAGGTCAGCACTGCCCTCCCTGGCTCCGTGCGGTAAATAACAAGCTGCTCACACTTCTATAGAGCACGGTGCTGCTCCATGGCTGCAAAACCATCTGTGCACAGGAACCGGGGAAACTGGGCAGCAGGAGCTGCATACACCGTACAGCTAGTGCATCTGTGCAGATTGGTGGCACCGGGGGCCACAGGTGAGAACACTTAGACAACTGCATTATGGATCTCTGGACCAAGACAGGTCAGATCTTGGTATAAGGTGGCTGGAGATATATCAAAAGTGATCCAATAGGAGCAGGAGCCTTAACACCACAGGGAACACAATTCCCAGCAACTTTACTGCAGGAACCATCGGGAACATTCTGCCCATAAAGGGGCATTCACCAGGGTTATAGAGCCCCAAAGCAAAATAAGATAGGCCCCCGCCGTCTACATTAGGAAACTGAAACAGCACCTTAAGTAGCAACACTTACAAGTGATGACACATCCTCCAGCACACGTTGTATATCAATAAAAACGCACTGGTCGCGACTAAGAGCCATTTTTGGTTTGGGCTCGAAACGCGTAGACATAATGTCAATTTGCGTATGTTTTTTGGATTTTTAATCATGTTTTTATCATGATACAACAATAAAGTGCATTTTTATTGATATACGACGTGTGCTGGTGGAGGACGTTTCATCGCTTGCAAGTATAGTCATGGTCAATCTGCTGCCGGATGGTTTTGTTTTCTCAGTGCACCGAGGAATGAACTGGGCATAGATCCTGCAATGAGTTGGATACGAGCAAGTGCATTGGGTGAGCGGATTTTTTCGTCATTTTTTATGATAAGTAGTAACACGGTTTTGATTCCAAAATGATGGGAGCCAGCACCAATTAGAGGTAAAAAGATGGAAACTTGATTGATTCTTTACAGAAGGTGAGTAGTAAATGGCTGACGCATTTCGGGTCAGTAGCACCCTCAGTAGAAGTGAATTTGTGCAACAGTTAAAAACAATTCACTACACCAATAGGATGACAGCACCTAGTTATGACCTAAGCCCAGTGGGTGGAGGTGTTAAAGGGAAACACCACCAATAAATATACAGGCAGTCCCCCGACTTACAAGGTTCCGACTTGCATCTGTACCCTAGTTACAAACGGCGATTTGTGTGGTATGCTGGCACTTGTAGTTCCATATTCCACAGTAGAATAGTAGTTGTGGAACGAAAAGTTCCAGCATGCCATCACAGCATTTGAGATGAAAATGAGGTGAAATCTTCTAAACAGGGGCACAGACAGCAAAACAAATGTAAAAACCCTTCCCTGCACGATCCAAAACTAAAGAAAAACCTTCCCTGCAATATCCAAAACTAAAACTTTTGTGCTGGAGTTATATTTAATGAATATACAATACAAATTCAACTTATTAATAATAATAATAATAATTTATTTATATAGCGCCAACATATTCCGCAGCACTTTACAATTTGGAGGGTGTAGGTACAGACAAAAGACAGACATTGCACAATGAAAAGCTACTTACAGATGAGACACAAGGTGGAGGGCCCTGCTCGCAAGAGCTTACAATCTAAATTAGGGTGTAGGGGTAGACGAAGGGTAAGAAGTGCTAGATATACAATGGTCCAGCCATGTTTACATAAAATTGGGGTTGTTTTATGTAGAATTCGGGTGACCTGCCACCCAGACAGTACATCCGTATACAGCATATACAGAGGTGGTAGGGTGGTAGACAGAGGGTGAGGGAGGAGATGTAGGGAGGAGCAGCGTTGTGGAGAGCTTTAAAGGGTTAGAGTGATTAAATTTATGTTGTAATATGTACTGGATGGGCAACCAGTGCAGTGACTGACACAGGGTAGAGGGATCGAATAGCAGGGAAAGAAAGACAAGCCTGGCTGCTGCATTCAGGACAGACTTTAGAGGGGAGAGTGTGCAGAGAGGGAGACTGATAAGCAAGGTTACAGTAGTCAAGACGAGAAAGAATAAGAGCAACAATGAGAATTTGAGTTTTTTCCCACAGTGAAAAAACGGACGGATTCTGGAGAGTTCTTGAGGTGCAGGTGACAGGAGCGAGCAAGGTATTGGATATAGGGGGAGAAGGTCAGATCAGAATCTAGTATAACCCCCAGACAGCGGGCCTGCTGCCTCGGAGTTATGGTGGTGTCACACACGGAGAGAGAAATGGCAGGGAGAGGTCTGTTAGTAGATGGTGGGATGACTAGAAGTTCAGTTTTAGTGGGGTTTAGTTTAAGATACAGGGAGGACATGATTGTCAGAGACAGCAGAAAGGCGTCCCTGGTTTTTTGTAGCAGGACGGGAGTGAGGTCTCGGGAGGAGGTGCATAATTGGGTGTCATCAGCGTAGAGATGGTACTTGAAGCCAAATCTGCTGATGGTTTGTCCAATGGGGGCTGTATAGATTGAGAAGAGGAGAGGACCAAGGACGGATCCCTGAGGAACCCCGACAGCAAGAGGAAGAGGAGAGGAGGTAGAACCAGAAAATGAGACACTGAAGGAGCGGTTAGAAAGGTAAGATGAGAACCAAGAGAGAGCGGTGTCCTGGAGGCCAATGGTGCTGAGCATGCGGAGGAGAAGGTGGTGATCAACAGTGTCAAAAGCTGCAGAGAGATCCAAGAGAAGCAACAATGAGTAGTTGCCCTGAGATTTTGCTGTTAGGAGATCATTGGAGACTGTAGTTAGAGCAGTTTCTGTGAAGTGTATGGTGCGGAAACCTGATTGTAGAGGATCGAGAAGAGAGATTAGCGGAGAGATAGCGGTTTATGCGAGAGTAGACCAAGCGCCCCGGGAGTTTAGAGAGGGAAGGGCAGGTTAGGGGGACTGGCTTTTAATTAGAAAGGCAGGAGGGGTCCAAAGGGGGTTTTTTTAAGTGGGGGGTTTTATAAAGGCTTTTTAAAAGGGGAAAGAGGAAAGTTTCCCGGGAGAGAGGGGGTTTTACAGATTGCGGGTAAGGTGAGAGGGGAAAGCTGGAGAAATGGACTGGACAAGGTGGGGGGCAATGGGGGAAATGGAGAGGTGGGGGGGGGCGAGGAGACAGGAGAAGCCTGGTTAATTTCCCTTTTTTGGTTCCGAGGGTTCAAGAGCTGAAGAAAGGGCTGGGGATTTTAATGACCCTTCTCTCTATTTAAAAGTACGTCTATCTATATACACTGGCTCGGACTGGGAACCCCCGGGGGAATTTGGTGAACCCCCCGGGGGGCCCCCCCCCCGAGTGCTTGGGGGCCCCCGGGGGCCCGTGCCGCCCCCCCCGGGGGCCCGTCCGTGCTTGGGTTCAAAAAAGGGCCCGGGGGGCCCTGCTTTTCCCGAGCCCCCGGGAGACCGGGCCCCGGTACCCGGGGGGCCTAATTTTCCCAGAACCCCCGGGGCTCCCCGGGGTGCCCAGCGGAGAAAAACCCAACTAGCGCGGGCGTCCGCTAAACCCCCCCCTGGCAGGCTGAAGGCGTTAGGCCCTTCACCCTTTCCGGGCCCCGGGCCCCCTACTGGAGGAAGGGGCCGCCCGGTGACCCCCACTTCCCGCGCCCCCCTATGCAGGCCCCAGTAGAAGCCGGCGGGAAATCGGAGCGGGGGGAGGGGGAGCCGGACCCAAGGAAATTGGGGGGGGGCTGTTTTTTGGGTTGGGTTTTTTTTTTTTTTTTTTTTTATCTACTTACGGGGTTTCCTGGCCCCCAAAGGGGGGCCGGGCTACAAAGGGGGGCCTGACTAAAAAGGGGGGGCCCCCTGGCTAAAAAGGGGGCCCCTGACTAAAAAAGGGGGCCCGGGCTACTAAATGGGGGGCCCTTTGGTTTTACAAAGGGGGCCTTGGCTAAAAAAGGGGGGCCCGGGCTACAAAGGGGGCCCTGGACAAAGGGGGCCCTGGCTAAAAAGGGGGGCCCGGGGCCCTGGTTTAAAAAAAGGGGGGGCCCCGGGCAACTAAAGGGGGCCTGACAAAAAAGGGGGGGCCCTGGCTAAAAAAGGGGGGCCCTGACTAAAAGGGGGCCCTACTAAAAAAGGGGGGCCCGGGCATAAAAAGGGGGCCCCGGCAACAAAAGGGGGTTGGCTAATATAAAGGGGGGCCCTGGCTACTAAGGGGGTCCCTGGCAACAAAGGGGGCCCCGGCCAACAAAGGGGGGCCCGGGCAAATTAAAAAGGGGGGCCCTGGCTAAAAAGGGGGGCCCCGGGCCCCTAAAAAAGGGGGGGCCCTGACTACAAATAGGGGACCCGGGGTTAACAAAAGGGGGGCAGGGCTAAAAGGGGGGGCCCGGGCAAACAAAAGGGGGCCCTGGTTTAAAAGGGGGCCCTGGCTCCCAAAGGGGGCCCTGATTTCCAAAGGGGGCCCCGGGCCCTTAAAAGGGGCCCTGCTAAAAAGGGGGGGTCCCCTGGCTAATATAAAGGGGGCCCGGTTTACAAAGGGGGTCCCTGGCTAAAAAAGGGGGGCCCGGGCTAAAAAGGGGGGGCCCGGCAAATATAAAGGGGGCCCAGGCAAAAAAGGGGGCCCGGGGCTACAAAGGGGGGCCCACCTACAAAGGGGGGCCTGTTTAAAAGGGGGGGCCCCTGTTTAAAAAGGGGGCCCGGGCTAAAAAGGGGGCCCGGCTAAAAAGGGGGCCCCCGGGCCAAAAAAGGGGGGCCCGGGTTTAAAAGGGGCCCTGCTACAAAGGGGGCCCTTGGCCAACAAAGGGGGGCCCTCCCCTTAAAAAGGGGGTTCCCCTGATTTTAAAAGGGGGGGCCCTGACTAAAAAAGGGTGGCCCTGGCTAAAAAGGGGGCCCTTTAACAAAAAAGGGGGGCCCTGGGCTACAAGGGCCCAAAAGCCCTACAAAGGGGGCCCCTTGGCAAATAAAAAGGGGGGGCCCGGGCTACAAAGGGGCCCGGGTTTTCCCAAAGGGGGGCCCTGACTACAAAGGGTGTCCCTGGCTAATAAAAAGGGGGGCCCCCTTGGGGACTACAAAGGGGGGCCCGGCTACAAAGGGGGCCCGGGCTAATATAAAGGGGCCCGGGCCTAAAAAAGGGGGGCCCTTTACTAAAAGGGTGCCCTTTAAAATTTTAAAGGGGCCCCGGGCTAAAAAAAGGGGGCCCACTCCCAAAGGGGGCCCTTACAACAAATGGGGGCCCCTGACAACAAAGGGGGCCCCTGACTAAAAAAGGGGGGCCCCTGGCAATTTTGGGGGGGCCCCTTGGACCCTTACCCAAAGGGAGGCCGTGGCTACAAAAGGGGGCCCCGGGCTCCCAAAGGGGGGCCCTGGCTAATACAAAGGGGGCCCGGCTAATAAAAAGGGGGGCCCTTTGGGGCAAATTTAAAAGGGGGGGGCCCGACTAAAAAGGGGGGGCCCCTGACTAATAAAAAAGGGGGGGGCCCAAAAACTAATAAAAGGGGGGGGCCCGGGTTTAATAAAAAGGGGGGCCCCAACCCAAACCAAAGGGGGGCCCCAAAAACTCCCTTAAGGGGCCCGACCTACAAAGGGGGGCCCCCGGGTTTGCCAAAAGGGGTCCCTAAACAACCCCACAGTAGCAAAGGGGGGGGGCTGAAAAACCCCTTTCCACTAGCAAAAGGGAAAGGGCCCAAACCCCTGTATAAAACCTAAAGGGCCCCTTTAAACTGCCTGTAAACAATCAAAAAGAGACCCCCTAACCCCTGTAAAAACCTAAAAGAGCCCCCTAACTGCCTTTATGGGTACCTAAAGGGGGCCCTTTAAACCTCCTGTATACTCCCTTAAAGGGGGCCCCCTTAAACTGTCTGTATAGTACCTAAAGGGAGCCTTAAACTGCCTGTAAAATACCTAAATGGGTTCCCCCTATTTTGGGGCCAAATTAAAAATCCCTTTAAAGGGAAACCCCAAACCCGCCTTAAACCCCAAAAAAGGGCCCCCTAACTCCCTTTAAAAAAGGCCCAAACGGGTAAAATTAAAGGGCCCCCCTAACTCTTAAAACCCAAAACCCAAACCCCTTAAACCAAACCTGGGGGAAAACACTCAAAAAACCCAAATACCAAAGTTAATTTGGGGGTTCCACCCAACCCTAAGGGGTTTTCAATTTTCAAATTTTTCCTAACTGGGGCCTGCTTATCACCTGGGGGCTATTTCCCCTACCCACCTGGGGGCTGGGTTTCCCCCCAGCCCGCCTGGGGCGGGCCTCCCAAATTTTATCCAGGGGGATCTACCAAAACCTAAATAGGCCTAACTGGGGTTACCTGGGCCTTGCCCTTTTTCCCTTTCCAAACCGGGGGGTTTTTTCCTCCCTACCTGGTAAAAAATTTGGGAAGGGAACACCCCATAGTTGTAGCATTACCCTCCGGGGGGTTTCCCTCCCTCTCCCCACCTTCCCAGCCCCTTAGGAACGGGGGCCCCAAAATTATGGTTTTGGAACCCCTCCCCAAACCCCCCCTTGGTGTTTTGTCAGTGGGGGGAATGGGAAAAAGTTTTGGGGAAAAATTTTGAGGTTTCAAAAGATATTTTTGGGGAAATTTTCGCGGATGGGGGGGGTGGCCGGGGACAAGCCCTTAGGGCGGGGGGGAAAACAAAATGCAAAGAAAAGGGAAAAAAAAAAAACTAAAGGGGAAGAAGAGAAACGACCATAATACAAGACACCCTTTTGTGGGGTCCGCTGATTTCGGTGTTATTTTTTTTTATTTTTAAATTGAGGGTTGCCGGGACGGGTGTCAAAAACCACTATGGATCTCCAAATAGCATTTTTGAAAGGTTATTTTTCGCGGGAAATAGTGGCAGCGTACATGTTTTCCGTTTGGGAAAAATGAGGGAAACACTGATTTTTGGATGGGATTAAACACTTCTACTTTTTTGCTGGGTTTTTTTTTAGAAGGGGGTTAGGTGGGGTACCGGGGGAAAAACGTGGGGGGGGAAATTTTGGGGGGTGGGGGGGAAAATTTTTTTTTTGGTGGGGTAAAAGGGGGGGAATAGGGGGGAAAATTTTTGGGGTTGGGGGAATTGAAATGGGGGTTGGGGGGGGATTTGAAATGTGGGGGGGAGGGGGATTTTTAAATTTTGGGGGGGGGTTTTTGGGAAGGGGTAATATTGTATGTGGGGGGGAGCGGGATATTGTATGGGGCGGGAGGGGAAATTGTATGTGGGGGAGGGGGATTTTTGTATGTGGGGGGGTGGGAGTGGGAATTTTTAAAAATGGGGGTGGGGGATATTTTATGTGGGTGGGGGGGGGATATGTATGTGGGTGGGGGGGGAATTTTAAAAATTTGGGGGGGTTTGGGGAGGGGGGATATTGTATGTGGGGTGGGGGATATTGAATGTGTATGGGGGGGGATATTGGTATGGGGGGGAGGGGAATTTTGGGGTAATTTGGGGGTGGAGGGGAAAATTTTTGGGGGTAAATTTTGTGGTGGGGGGTGGGGGTTATTTTATGTGGGTGGTGGGGGATTTTGGGATTTTAATGTTGGGGGTGGGGGGGGATATTGTATGGGGGGGGGGGGATATTGTATGGGGGGGGAGGGGATATTGTATGGGGGGGGAAGGGGGAGGAAAATTTGTATGGGGGGGTTTTGGGGGAGGGGGATATTGTATTTTTTGGGTGTTGGGGGGGGGGGAAAAAATTTTTTTTTTAAAAGTGGGGTGGGGAAAGGGGGATATTTTTTGTGGGGGGAAGGGGAAAAAAATTGGGGTTTTTTGGGGTTTTGGGAGGGGGAAAATTTTTGGGGGGAAAAATGGGTTGGGTGGAGGGAATTAGGGGGTATTTGGGGTTTGGGGGGGATATTGTATGTGGGGGGAGGGGAAAATTGTATGTGGGGGAGGGGGTTTTTTATTTGGTATTTTTGTTTTTGGAGGGGGATATTTTAGGGTGGTGGGAGGGGGATATTTTTAGTTGGGTTGAAAAGGGGAAAAATTTAAATTTTGGGTTAATTTTGGAGGAGGGGAAAAAAATTGAGTTGGGGTGAAAAAAAGGGGTTTTATTTAAAAGTTTGGGGGTTCTATTGGGAAATATGGTTTTTTGAAAAAGACAAGGATTTTTTTGTGGGGGGATCTTCTTGCTTTTGTATTTTTTTAAAAAAGGGGCCCAAATACATTTTTTCCTTGATTTGCCACAATGTTTTTTTTAAAAGTTTTTAAAAAAAGGGTTTTGTTTTTAATTTGTTCCCGAAAGTTAGTCGGGTAATTATTTTCCAAATTAAAAAGTAGGGTGGGCCCCGAAAAAGGGATCCAAATTTTTTTTCCCTTTTGTTTTTCCCAAACAAAAACCCCCCAAAAAGGTTTTTTTTTTCCAAAAAAACTGAAAAACTTTAACCCAAAAGGGAAAATTTTTTTCCCTTTGAAAAAAAACCCCCTAACCCAAATCCCTAAATTAACCTACCCCAATTTAATTTTTAATCCCTTTTTTCACCCTTTTTTTCTTTTCCCCTAACCAAAAATTAAATTTCCCCCAAATTAACCCCCTTTAAAACCCCCCCCCAATCTAACTCAAAAATTAGTCTAAAATTTATCTGTTTTTTTTATCTATCCAAACCTTCCTTTTAACCCCTTATTTCTTTATCCATTTACCCCCTTAATCACAATTTTATCAAAATTACAAATGTTATCGGGATATCTTTTTTTTGTCTACCTCATACTTTCAATTTACCCATTACTATCAAATCTCTCTATCTATCTATTTTTAACCAAACAGAGGTATTTGGTTTCCGCGGGACCCCCCGCAAGCAAAAATTGGGTGGGAGCCCACCCCGGGGAAGGGGTTTCTAAGAAAGGGGCCCCTTTTTTTCCCCCAGAACCCGCCACAAAGCGGGATGGTTTGTGCGGCGGGACCCTACCGGGCCCTTTCCCACTGGGGAATTTTTGCTTGGCGAGGGGGCCCAAAGGGTACCCAAGGGTACAGATTGGGCCCAGGCGGGGGCTCGTAGTCGGGGACAGGCGGGGAAGGCCCAAGGGCGGGGGGCGGCAGGGGTTCGGGTTGGGGGGGACGTGGGTTCATCCCTAAAAAGACCCCCTTTTTGGGCCCCCCTCTTTTTCGGGTTTGAAGAAATTTTTTCGGGTTTTACATTAAGGCCCGAATGTTCTCTTCGGGCCCCCAGGACCTTTCCTGGGGCCCAAAACCCCTTCCAATCAACGAAAAAATTTTTTGTTTCCCATTTTTCCCCTCCTCATCCCCAAGATCCCCTTTAACCAAAAAGCCCTTTAAAGGGGAAACACCACAGATGATGGGGGGACTATTTTTCCGAAAAACTTTCAGACCAGGGGTTTTAAAAGCAAAAATGAAAGGGGGGTTCCGGGATCCCGCTTGGGGTGGGGGGAAAGCCGGGGTCAATACCCCCCCGGTTTTTAATCGTTTAAAGGGGACCTCAAAAGGGTTTCCCAAAAAGGGGGGCCCCCCAGTTTTTTTAACTCGGGATCTTGAGGCGGACATTTTTTGGCCGACAGCCACACCCCCGCCCCGGGGGAGAAGATTTCTTTTACGGGCTTGAGCCATCTTGCGCTCAGAAGCACGGAGCAAGTTTGGCGGGTTCAGGGACCAAGGGCCCCTTAAATGCCCCTGGCCCAAACTGCACCCCCGCTCCCCGGGAACCTCAAGGGGGGAATGCCAGGGGGAGAGGGGGGCGGGGAAAAGCAGGCCGTACCCCGATTAAAAAAGGAGAGGCCCCGCGGCCCCTCCGACCCTGGGAATAAAAACGAAAATTCCCCAAAGGGAAGGGCAAGTTGGACCAGTCCACTTTTTCCGACCCGAGACAAAGTGGCCGGTAACTCCCCCCAAACCCCTGGTTGCCCTCTCTCCACCTGGCCTTTCCCGTTGGGGGGTTTAACGAAAAGAAATCAAGCTTCACCAGGGGAGTTGAAAAAAAGGGGCCCGCCAGAATTTAGAAAAACGGCCCCCGCCCCCAAAAAGATCTGCAGGGGAAAAACCCCAAAGCGAAAAAAATGGGGGTAAAAAAAAACAGCTGGGCCCCCAGGCGCAGGGAAAAGGGGGGCCAGGCAGGGAAAAAGGGAAATAAAATTGCCATTTTGGAAAACCGATCTGTGACCCCCCAGACAGCGGTGTTCCCCGGACAAAGGGGGGAAAGGGTTGGGTTTATAAAGTCCATCGCCAACGGGGAAGACCAGGTTGGGTAGGGGTTTGGTATTGGGTGCAAGAGCCCCGCCGCTTGTGGGGGAAAAGGTGTCTTTTTTGGGGGCCCAAGGAGGTACAGGCTCGACTAATTCCCTGGCATTCTCAATGAGGTCCTGCCACCAAATAAACCGCGAGACCCAGGAGAAACGCTGGGAGCCCCCGGGGATGCCCGGGCCACCAATGAGAATTTGGTCCCCACCAGGATACGCCTAGGGACCCGTAAGGGGTTTAAAACGTATGCCCCTTCCCCCGGGGGGAAACTTTCCAGAGGTCGACAGGAAGCTGCGGAGATAAAAAGCTCTGGAGGGTTTAGGGTTGCCCCCGGGGTTTAATTTCTGCACCCACCAGGGGAAAGGCGCGAAAAGAGGCATCTTCCTTCAATTTTTTTCCTTTTCCGCGGGAAACGAAGTGGATCTGGAAGTTAAACCGGGAAAAAAGAGGGACCACCGGGCCTGGCCCGGGGTTTAAGTCTCGGGGGCCCGGGGGGAGGTACGGGGTTTTTTTTATCTGAATAGATACAGATGGGATGCCGAGCACCTTCCAGCTGATAACGCCATTCTACCAATGCCAAGTTTAGTGAATGCGTCCTCGGCCTCGGAGGGCCAGCTTTGTGGATTTGCGTTTTTCTTCGTAAGGGCCACAATGGGAGCCACCAGCGTGGAAAAATGCGGGATGAACTTCCGGTAATAATTGCAGAAACCCAGGAACCGCTGTATGGCCCGAAGGCCAACTGGGCGTGGCCATTGCAACACGGCCGACAACTTGGCTGGGTCCATCCGTAGGCCCTGGTCAGAGATGATGTAGCCCAGAAACGGAAGGCTGGCTTGATGAAAGAGGCACTTCCCTAGTTTGGCATACAGGCAGTTAGCTCGTAGGCGCCTCAGTACCTGGCGAACGTGGACGCAGTGAGTCTCTAGATCAGGTGAGTACACCAAGATGTCGTCCAGGTAGACCACGACACAGGTATAAAGGAGATCCCTGAAGACGATGGTGGAAGTCCACACCAGGGAGCGGAGTCTAAGTAGTCCCGGTTTTCACAAGAGCCCGCCACAAAGCGGGATGGACTTGCTGCGGCGGGAGTCTACCAGGTCGCTTCCACTGGCGGAACTTGCTTGCGGTGGCAGCCAAGGGTAGGCATGGTACAGAATCGTCAGGCAGGCTCGTAGTCGGGGACATGCAGTAAGGTCAGGGCAGAGCGGCAGAGGTTCGTGGTCGAGGGACGTAGGCAAGAAGGTACGGTATACAGTAAATCCGGACAAGACTTCACAGAACGCTTTCTCGATAGGCAATGAGCACTAAAGATCCGGCGAGGTTACTAGGAAGAGGCAGGCTTAAATAGGGGCAGCGACCGGCAATAGCCAATTACCGGTACGCTGGCCCTTTAAATTTAACACTGCCGGTGCGTGTGCGCCCTAGGGAGCAGGACCGCGAGCGCCGAGGGACCGAGACAGCAGCAGCAGGAGCGTGACCGGGTAAGTGCGCCTCGGGGCCGGCAGGGGAACGAGTGCGCCCGCTACCCGACATGCGGGACGTGGCGCCGCTCAGAAGCGGGGCACGGATGCGTCTGTGACCCGGGACGAGGGTTGCAGGGGCATCCGTGACATCTATCTACCTATCACATATCTATCTATCTATCTATCTATCTATCTATCTATCTATATCATATGTTTCAAGCTGTTTATCTATGTATCTATGTCATATCTATTTCATATCAATCTCTCCATCTGTATCTTTTCTATTTATCCATTTATCCATCTTATAGTATCTATCTTTTTCATACCTATCTATATATCTCATATTATCTATTTCTTTATCTGTATCTATCTATATATCTACTAGTGCATCTAAAAAAAATTGAATATCAAATAAAAAGAAAATTTGATATTTTTTTTTTTAAATTTCAAATAGAGAAACCCATTTTATTTTTTGGGAATCTTTACAGTATGAATGAAAAGGGTTTATATAAAAACTTTTGTGACCCCTGAAACCCAAAAAAAAAGACCCTTTGGAGGCCCCTTTTAAATTTTTCCATAAATTTCTTTTTTTGGTTTGCATGTATCTATCTTTTTATTTTAACTTTATTATCTATCTAAATAATATATTATATTTATTATAATATTATTTTTTAAAATATATATCTTTATAAATTTTTAATTTTATATAATTTTTATATTATTTTTAAATATATATATTTATCCCATATCAATCTTTTCTCATATCTATTTAATATTATCTTTTTCCCAAATTTTCTATTATATTATATATATATTTATATTTATATAATATATATTATAATATATATAATATATATTTTCTATCTACCCATATCAAATTAAAATATCAAATTATTTATCTCATATCTATTTTTCTATTATAACATACCCTATCATTATCTATCCAATTTTATCTATTTACCCTTTTGGGTCTTTCAATCTATTTTTTTTATTTATCAATTGTTTATTTTAGGTTTTATGTAAAATTGATTTTAAATCCATTTTTTCTTTTTTCCTACCCAATCTCTCCATTGTATCTTTTCTATTTCTTTTTTACCCTTCTTATAGTTTTTTTTTCAAAATATTATAAATCTCATATTATTATTTTTTAAAATTAATTTTTAAACAAATTAAATTTATTTCATATCTTTTTATCTATGTATCTTTTTCTCAATTATCTCATATCTATCTTTTAAATCAAATTATCAATCTCTCATATTATCTATTATCTATCTATCTATTTTCTATTATCTATTATCTATTTTTCTTTTTATCTATTATCTTCTATCTATCAAATTATCTTTTTATTATCTTTATTATCTATCTCAAAATCTATCTATCTATTTTTCCCATATTATCTATTCTTTATCTATTATTTATATCTATCAAATCTATCTGCCCTATCTCATATTTTTCATCTATCCTATCTATCTATCTATCTATCTACCCCAAAATATTTTATCAAATCTACACTTATTTTATCTTCTTTTAAAATCCCTATCTATCTATCTCCTATTTATTTTTTCTACCCTATTTATATCAAATTGTCTTTTCTCTTTATCAATTATCTATCTATCTTTTAAATTTTTCTATTTTTTCATCTACCCTATCTTATTATTATCTATTCATTTCTATCTATCTATTAAATTTTCCTATTTTTATTATTTCTTTTTTTTTCTATTATCTAAAACTTTTAAATTAAACCCTATTATTTTAATCTATTCTTTCTTTTCTATCTATCTATCCCCATATCTATCTATTATCTTTTCTATTATCTATCTATTATTATCTATCTTCTATTATCTATCTGCCCACCCATGTTATGCTTTTTGGAAAATACCCCATCTGGGTGAACCCCAAAGCAGTTCTGTGTAAGCATAAGCTGCCCTGATTGAGCACTCCGCATGTCTTCTATTACCTGCCTCAGAACATCTGCTTACATGCCTTTCTGTTTATTGACATCAACCTTCCCTTGGGGAAAGTCTCATCAATGGTGTTTTATCCCAGAGATGGTGATTGGGGACGAGTCTCGCTCCATCTTGGCCATTTCTAGTCATTTTACACATGTAAATGATTGCAGAATTGGAAGCAGAAGACACGAGCCCATCTGGAGCCGTCACAATTCCACCTTTAAAATAATAGAATCGTAAGGTATGAGACAGATCATTGAATCCAATGCATCTTTAATTCATCTGACTATCTGAGGACGTTCTGCTGACGAGATGTTCTTGCCTCCTTGTAGAATTGAACGTCTTCTCAAATGCACAATTCTGAAATATCAATACTCTGAACTGGTTTTCAGCTAAATGTCTCTCTCTCTTTACAAAGTTTGCTGCTTCTGTAGCTGAATATAAGAGGAACATGAAGGCGGCCATGTCTGAGTGAGTCCTCTGGTGAATGCACATCTTATTGTATTACTGGAGCCGCACTATAATCCCCATCTTATTCCACAATTATTATATGGAAACTGAGAGCAGGCGATTCAATGACATGATGATAAAATATCCAGCAGAAATTAATGCTACCCAAGCAAACGTTCCAGGAGACATTGAGCTTTGAGCTGTGGAGGTGGCCTTGCCATATAGGGTCCTGAATTGTAGGTGTTCCATATGGCTGCAATGAAAGCTCCAACTAGATGGCATCCTATGTCTTGTCCTGCAGTCGGGATGTCTCCTAGCGGACTTGACTGCAGGAAGTCTGGAAAAACTGGACAACCCCCTCAATGGTAGCTATAACGGCAGCCATACTGGTTGTCAACCAACTTTCCCCCAAGAAGGTAGACATTGGGTATCATGAACATGCACGGTTGTATAAGTGATCCGTCCAAGATCAGAACCGTTGTGCCAAAAATCTTTATTGCTTTAAATGATGGTGCACCATGTTGTATTCTGCTCTTAGGTTTGGTACCTTGTTTGCACTGGGAGTCTGTGCCCTGTAGAGACTGCCAAACACTCACCAGGGCCGCAGCTATAGGGTGTGCAGAGGTAGTAGTTGCTACCAGGCCCTGCAGCTTGAGGGGCCCAAAAGCCCTACTGCCACATAAGGAGATACCAACATTGTAAGTGGCACATTGTAACTGGGGGGCCCAGTTCACTTTTTGCACTAGGGCCCTGAAGCTTCAAGTTACACCTCTGATGCTGACCACCATGTCTAGTGGTATCAATGTCCTCAGTCCTGCAATAGCAGTGGGAACTTTGGGCGACATGTATGATCGGAGTCTGCGCCTGTTTTCAGGCGTAGACTGCGCCTCACCGTGCCGAATCCGCTATCGGACGCAGGGATGCGCTGTTAGGCGCAACCTTCGCCACTTTCGGATGCGCCTAACATGAAGGGGCGTGCAGTGGGCGCGCTTTCACTAAAAATCCCGTGAAAACGGGCGCTCCGACGCGCCGATCTTCATACATGTCGCCCTTTGTCTCCACTACCTTCTTCATGAGTTAAAAGCTGCCATTAGATATCTTCTTCATGGGTTGAAAGCTGGTAGGCTCTACTTATGGCCCCATTAGGAGGCTTAGAAGCTATTAGGGGTGGCAGTACTGAAGAACCAAATATTCCGTTCCTTGTGGTGCCGGAGCAATGCCAAGAGTAAGAGGGTAGATTATGTCCAGGACTACCTGACCTTTGGGCTTGGCCAAGGGACTTTGCAAGCAGTCTGTTATGAATGACAGGAACCCTTCTGCCATTACTTCTTCTCCTCAGTACTAGGTCAAAAATTATTGGGAATGGTTGATTACTAGCCTTTATAAAGCTGAGTTTCAGTGGGTGGCTGGCGCTGTGTATACTGTTAGCTGAGAGCTTGTGTCTTGTGAGCTTATTGAATGCCCCAAACTGACCAGAAATGCCCATTTTAGGGTAGAAATGACCCAAGCCCTAACTTCTTTTGCATCCCAGTTTGCAGGAGTCTCCCACAACAAATGAGAGAGTTAGCAAGAATATCCTACAACAGGCTTTTTTGAAGAATAAATAGGAGTGCAGTTTCTGTTGAAAGTTACCTGAGTAAATTCTGGAATAATGGCTATAAGCAGATAAAATACATATTTATCCTTCCTTGTGTGTGTGTGAAATGCGTTGCATTTGTATTGCTTTTATGCTAAATAAATCTGACACCTAATCTGGAAAAAATTATTCCTAGCTGTCAATTTATCTTATTTTTATAATTATATTTTTTATAATCATATTTTATTCCATTTCAAATAGTACAGCCAATCTCAGTTATTAACATTTCAATCTAAGGCCATGTTCACACGGCTTAAAATGGGCCGTATTTCGGTCCGTAATTACGCACCGAAGTGCTCAAATTGCGGGCTGAAAACGGCCCATTCATTACGGTAATTCACAGTTCTCATAGAGAACTATGCATTACGTCTCCTCTCCCTGCTCTGCGAATACGCCGAGGGGGGAGATAATTGACATGTCATTTTCTAGCGGCGTATACGCGCCGCTAGCAATGATTGTCTATGGGCCGGCGAGGTGCCGCCCCCCCAGCTCGCTACCCCGCTCCCGCCCCCGGCCACACGGCGTAACTGCGGGGCGTAATTACGTCCTGCAGTAAACCCGTGTGAACATAGCCTAAGTGCTACTAGTTCCTTTTTATCCATTTATATCCATTGTACTGTATGATATCTCTTTTCCCCTTTGCTTGACATATCCTAAAATGAGTTGTGAAAGATGACCAGTTAAAAAAAAAAAACAACAACACAATTTTGCAATACTCTGTCAGGAGTTGTTTATGCTGTGTTTCTATATGAGGTCACCCAATGGTTCTGATGTATGTTGCAGCCTGATGAAGATTTTGCCAGCATGTTTTGACCTTGTGTTTCATTTGTAACATTATTATTTGGAATAACGAGCACAGTTTAGGCTACTTTTACATCTACATTGGAGGCTTTACCTCCTTTGCAAATTAAATCTGCTACAAGAAATAAAACGGCATGCTGCAATATTTTTTTCTAATAAATGATGGACATCCTGACAGATCCTGAGAGACCTCTTTCAAAGTTATTGAGGTCCATCAGGCACTTACTGTGTCCATCATGGGATGGATTCAGAAATGTGAATGCAGATATAAACCTAACCTTACATGTTCAATGTTCCTCTGCATGTTGTCCCCAAACCAATCTTGTGATGTAATAGGATAAAATAACCTGGTTCTATTAAATGTATGCATTTTATACCCTATAGGGAGAGCTTAACCAGGGCCCTTTCCAAATATGTAATCGAGCCATGGATTCCCTCTCGCTCCCCCTGCAGCAACCACTTATAATTCAGCGATTCCTCTAGAGGAACAGGCTCGACCTCTATTCCTGGCTCGCCTGCCCGCTCTGCTTGCAGATCTGTATAGTCATGTACCTATAGAAATGATATGTGCTGGATGGAGCTGCTTTGCTTCCCGGTGTCCCTATGCTGGTTTACAGGTTAATAGATAAAGGTTTGTCTTGTCCCCGGATGTGCCGTGTCCCCTCGTAATCTCTGAATAATCCATTTGCTTGTTGATACTGGTGAAGAAGAGCTGGGGATACTCTATGTGTTATAACACAGCTCACTTCAGCCTAATTAATTTTGTATGTCTTTTCAGAACTGACTTCCGTTTCCACAAATTCCAGGAAAGTAACTGGGGGCTAGTGGGCATCGAGGACTGGAAGGTATTGTGCAGAATGGATGGATCGGTAAGGAGAATGCAGAAAATCTGAACATAATGCACTAAAAAGCAGTGAGATCCTGATGTCTTCACTGCAAGAAGTGTAAATCTGTGGAATAGCCACCTGAGGAGCTGGTCACAGCAGGAGCAGTTGAGAGTTTCAAGAAAGGCTTAGATATCTACCTGGAACTAAAGAATATTGATGTGTACGTAGCCATGTAACATTTTGGATTCTGGCTGGTGGTGGCTCCGGGGTCAGAGATGGGGTCTCCCCTGGAGCAGATTGGTCCTTGCCTTGTGGGTTTCAGGGCATTAACCAGTGGTGAGGCTGAGCTTAAAATCCTTGTCTCCTTCCCTTCACCCACTTTTTCCCCACCTTTGGTTGAACTAGATGCACACGTGTCTTTTTTTCAACCGTACCAACTATGTAACTATGTTACTATGTCTGTGACACCTAAAATGTTCATCTGGCCATTACATGGTCATAGATAGCTTGTTTCAAGTCTCGTTGGTGGGTCGAATGTGACTTTAGGAAATTATGTTTCCAACAGGTTGCGCTGGAGTCCTAGCTCTACTTCCATTTGCTAATTTGAATATATGTAAATTTCAGTGAAGCATTCATGGATTATAAGTCTCCATACATCTACATGATGCCTCTCCTTAAAGGAGTTGTCCACACAAACAAATTTACTTTCATTTCCACAAATTCCAGGAAAGTAACTGGGGGCTAGTGGGCATCGAGCACTGGAAGGTATTGTGCAGAATGGATGGATCAGTTAGGAGAATGCAGAAAATCTGAACATAATGCACTAAAAAGTGGCGAGATCCTGATGGCTTTGACACAGAAAATGTTCACCTGGCCATTACATAGTCATAGTTATGTTTCAAGTCTCGTTGGTGGGTCGGATGTGACTTTAGGGAATGATGTTTCCAACAGGTTGCGCTCTATTTCCATGTGCTAATTTGAATATATGTAAATTTTAGTGGAGCATTCATGGATGCTAAGTCTCCACACAACTACACGATGCCTCTCCTTAAAGCTGCTCCTTTAGTGATCCATTGTTTACAGCTTGTCTCCAGGAGATACGACCAGGGCTGAGAGCTCCTCAGTCCTGGTCAGACATGCTCAGACATCACCTCTCTTCTCAGGCAGCTACTGAGTGTTCAAACCCTGGGTGCTGTCACTCTACTCCTGTCCTTTGGACTAGTTAGTAATAAGTCAAACAGTGCAAATAAAAAAAAAAAAAGAAACCTCAATGAAGTATGAAATGAGATTGTGGCAAAACCCCTTTAAAGAGGTTGTCCACACACAAAAAAAATGTACTTCAGTTTCCACAAATTCCAGGAAAGTAACTGGGGGCTAGTGGGCATCGAGCACTGGAAGGTATTGTGCAGAATGGATGTATCAGGAGAATGCTGAAAATCTGAATATAATGCACTAAAAAGCAGCAAGATCCTGATGGTGGTGACCCAGAAAATGTTCATCTGGCCATTACATGGTCATAGATAGTTATGTTTCAAGTCTCGTTGGTGGGTCGGATGTGACTTTAGGGAATGATATTTCTAACAGGTTGTGCTGGAGTCCTAGCTCTATTTACATTTGCTAATTTGAATATATGTAAATTTTAGTGGAGCATTCAATGATAATAAGTCTCCACACACCTTCATGATGCCTCTCCTTAAAGAGGTTGTCCACACACACAAAAAAATTGACTTCAGTTTCCACAAATTCCAGGAAAGTAACTGGGGCTAGTGGGCATCGAGCACTGGAAGGTATTGTGTAGAATGGATGGATCAGTTAGGAGAATGCAGAAAATCTGTACATAATGCACTAAAAAGCAGCGAGATCCTGATGTCTGTGACCCATAAAATGTTCATCTGGCCATTACATGGTCATAGATAGTTGCTTCAAGTCTGGTTGGTGGGTCAGATGTGACTTTAGGGAATGGTATTTCCAACAGGTTGTGCCGGAGTCCTAGCTCTTTTTCCATATATGTAAATTTTAGTGAAGCATTCATGGTTATAAGTCGCCACACACCTACATGATGCCTCTCCTTAAAGAGGTTGTCCACAAAAAAAAAAACATAACTTTGAGGGAAGGAAGGGCAAAAAAAAAAAGAAATATTATCCCTTAGAATCACAATTCAGATCCATAGACACAACGTGTTCATCCTTTATTCCTTTATCTTGATACTTTTATAGCCATCACAAAAATCTCTCAGAGCAAAATATATATAAAGCATTCAAATAGAACATAATAAAACCAGTGATACGTCCATAATGGTTACAACGTCATTGTTGTTTCATCTGTTAGTCCATATTAGTCCATATTTCAAACAACAAACTTCCCAGTTGTAAAGCTGGCCATACGCCTAGTGCAACATTTTGGAGACCATACCTCCAAGGTCTTGGGATTTTACGGTATACAAAGTGGTTGGATACATTGATGGAATACAACGAAGGCCTATCTGCAGTATGTCTTAAAACAGAACGGTCATACATATATATATATATGTATATTTTATAAAAACTGATCCCTGCCTGTCCTCTGCCAATACCCCTCCAGAGCTCCCTGGTGATCGCGTAACCTTCACCTTTAGGTTCTTGGCCCAACATAAAGAAGAGGCTCACGCAACATTCATTTACAATGTAGCCTCTCCTCTGTGTTGAGTGAGAACCCGAAAGTCAAGAGGAGTGGATCACCGGCAAGCTCTGAAGCGACAGTGGTGGAGGACAGGTAGTTAAGTACCAGTTTTTACTTTTTTTGTCCACCCTGGCCCCAATTTCATGTAATTTTTTTTATAGTGGACAACCTCTTTAATGAGGTATATTAGCCCTAGTGAGCTACATCTAAAGCCCTTCACCCATCCAGCCAGCACCCTCCTCTCCACTAAGAGGAGCAAACACCTAGAAACTGCTGTTTGAAGATGGGTAAACTGGCTTGGCTTTAAACTCCTAGTCATATATCAAGACTTCTTAGTGGCCAGATGAGTGCTACTTCCAATAGGTAGTACTGGAGCCCAAGATATTTTCTCTAGAGGTTGTTTGAATACAGTTATAGATAGGAACACGGTCATCTTGCGCTCTGACCTTGCTTTCTGGTCTAGAGCAGAGTTCCTCAACTAGCCCTCAAGGCTCATCAAGAGGTCATGTTTTCAGGACATCCCATAGAATGCACTGACCATAATGTTATCACCTGTACAATAATAAGGAAATCCTGAAAAAAGACCCGTAGGTGGGCCCTGAGGAGTAAAACTGAGGAACACTGATCAAGAGGAAGGCAAGCAGATTGCTATGGGAATTTCTACCCAATTTTGTCTAAAAATACTGTCTATTCCGACCAGGAATACAAATCACCTGGACCAGGTTAGCTAAATGTTCACCATTTTTATTAGGCTATATGTGACATCAACACAAAAATATAGAAAAAAAAAATCACACATTTTTGCATATGAATTTTGTCACATTTTTTACAGCAACTTTGGGAACACCGTCTTAGAAAACTTTCACACCAGACATTTTGATGCAGTTTTTGAAGCCAAAACTACGACTGCTTTGAAAAAAAAAGATGCAAAACACTTCCCAGGTAATTTCCCTCGCTTTATACCACTCCTGACATTGCAACCAAAATCTGCATCAAAGCAACAGGTGTAAAAGCAATTTTTGGAAAACTGCCTCTGAGCCAAAACTAAAATTGGATCCATCTGTACTAAGATTAAATTAGAAACCGTCCTACAAAAAATTTTTCAGGGTGGCTCCACACATCGCTTTTATTTATTTATTTTTGGAGGGTGGACAATGCCTCTGCAACTTCTTCAGCCAAAGCCAGAAGTGGATCCAGCTGGAAGGAGACCTGTGAGCCCTTCCTCTATATGTCCCATTTCTTTTGGATCCACTCCTGAACTTGACTCAAAAGATTGAAAACCTGCCACAAAAATGGCAGTTTTGTTTTTACACCAAAAACTGGGTGTCATCACCCCACGGCCCGTTTCCCTAATATATTTTTTGTTCGGGGGAGCGGGCCGGGGGGTGGAAGATCACTGCAATTTTTTTAACCATGCCCAGAAGTGGATCCAGCAGGAAGGAGAAGTATAAGTCCTCACTTTATATTTCCCATTCCCTCAATTCTGGCTTTGGGTTAAAAAAAAACAAAAAACTGCTGAGACATTTTCCAAAAAACAATGTGTGAAATCAGTCTAAGGTTGGGGTCACATTGCAGTATTTTGGTCATTCTCAATTTGTAAGCCAAACCCAAGAGTGGAACCTACTAGCGCATCTTAAAAAGTTAGAATAGAATTGAAAAAGTTAATTTATGTCCATATTTCAAGTCAAATAGAGAAAAACCCACATTGCATTGTATTATGGCTTACAGCTAATGAAGCCCCACCATTCAGTATATCAGAAAATCTGAGTAATGGTCTCTCAGTCTGGTTCAATAGTTACACTATCATGGGGAAGATTGCTGACCTAACAGTTGTCAAGGAGACAATCACTGGCACCGTCCACAAGGAGGGAGAGCAACAACAAGCAATTGCTATAGAAGATGCTCGGAGAGATTCGATAGTATATAGATACATTATATAATGAATACACTTTCGCTTGAATATTGTGGATCCAGTCCTGGTTTTGACCGACAAATATAGTTGAAAAATACTGACCAAAATACTGTTGTGTGAACCTAGTCTTAGAGTGGTTTAGCAAAGCAACTTTTGGAACATCTGCAACTTCTGAACTATTTTTCATGCAGTTTTTTGAGCCAAAGCAAGAAGTGGATTGAAAAGAAATGAGAAATATAAAGCACGGACTTTCACTTTCCTTTCTCCTGGACCAATTTTTAGCTTTGGCTTAAAGAACTGCAATGGCATTTTTCCCAAAAAAAGATGTGTTAAACTCCCCTAAAAATGTGGGTCTAGAAAATCTTTGAAAAAACTGTTTCTATAAAATATGTTTTTAAGTAAGTCTTAGGGCCACATGTATGAAAACTGCATAGGTCTAAAACTCACTTTTTGCCCATAGTAACCTATGGGCAACAGAGTGAGTTTTAGACCTAAACAGTATTCATACATGTGGCCCTAAATATTAAAGGCAGGGCTTTGATGCATATTTTTGTTGATGCCTTTAGTTTCCATTGAAATGAAAAGTTAAAGACAACAAAAACATTCGCTTTTAGGCTCTGTTCACATTAGACCAATAGCATCCATGAAAGCTGTGGGGTTCTTTTGTAAACATATCCCAGAAAATCCAATTGATTTATTATGGGGTCTGTCAGTTTTTTTTAAGCAAGACTAGTGCTGCAGACCACACAGCATCCCAGTAGAAAGCAGAAAATCTCAATGTGAACAAAGCTGGTGTGCTGCTTTTTTTCTTATATAAAACCTATATGTGTGAACATGTCTCTACAGTACCAGAGTGGGATGCCTAGGGCACACCAGTAGAGGTGATACTTGGGGCCACCCGTGTAGTTTGTTCTTGGTGCCCACCAGTGGAGTTGATTCTTGGTGCCCACCAATGGAGTTGATTCTTGGGATCCACCAGTGGAGGTGATACTTGGGGCCACCCGTGTAGTTTGTTCTTGGTGCCCACCAGTGGAGTTGATTCTTGGTGCCCACCAATGGAGTTGATTCTTGGGATCCACCAGTGGAGGTGATACTTGGGGCCATCAGTGGAGCTGATTCTTGGTGCCCACCAGTGGAGTTTGTTCTTGGGGCTCACCAGTGAAGTTTGTTCTTGGGGCCCAACAGTGGAGTTTGTTCTTGGGGCCCACCAGTGGAGTTGAATCTTCAGACCCACCAATGGAGTTGATTCTTACGGCCACCAGTGGAGATTGTTCTGAGGACCCACCAGTGGAGTTTGTTGTTAGGGCCAACAAGTGAAGATAATTCTTAGGGCTCGACAGTGGAGTCGATTCTTCGGGTCCACCAATAGTGTTGATTCTTGAGGTCAATCATTCAGCTCCTGTACATGACTGTACATACTCCATATGCCTCTTGTTTTCTGCCTCTCTTTCTAGGGGTTGTGCATGCTTAATGGCCTATAATGCCCTGGGCCCCACTGGGGGTTTCACCTGCTGCCCTATGGGTGGTACCAATCCAAACCTACGCCTCTACCTACTTTCTTGACTTGCCACATTGCATTCTTACAGGGCTGTCCATAATGCAGTTTTTAAGTGTCTGCCTAATATTCACCCACACCTCCATAGGAAATGCCTTGCCACTTCTTATCTTCTCTTTAATCATAATACAGGTGTAGACATATCCCAGGGACACCTAAGCCATTACTACACCTAACAACCAGAGAGGATTCACATGGCAGATTGTGTTGCACAAATTTCTGTATATGGATATCAGGTCCATTCATCTGAATAGAGTTCTTTTGGTGACAAGCATGTGCATTCCTGCAAGCCCCATTAACAAGAATGCAAAAGTCTCCCAAATGTTGGACAAAAATGAACACAGATGGAAGATTTTGCAAAAGTTTTAAGTGCAGGGTACTTTTTCAACCCTCCTTCCATTAAGGTGAACATAGCCATAGACCTCGGAGCTGCCAGTAGTTGTTCCTACTATACATTGAAAGAAGTCGGAGCATTTACAGGAGGAAATAACTATTTTGGTACACACATCAATAAGCTTCTAGAGGTTAAATGCCCAGGATATCAATTTGTGAAAATGTTCTACAGGCTGCGAGATAACAGGTTGGATAATATTTCCAGCTGCCATGTCATAGTGATGTGCTAGGAAATAATGATACCCGGACTCGTCTGCTCTACGGCTAAATCACCCAAATGAATTCCATTATGCGTCTCTTTACAAACATGCTTGACCTAAATGAAGCAATCATCTACGCTACGGACGGTTAACCCTTTCCTGTCCACTTTGCCCCAAAGGAGAGTCTATTGATTGCAAATAACCAACATGGCCCCAGTTATTGTAGACCCATTAGAATTCAATTTAGTAAGTCATATATTTGGATATAATGAAGCAATAGTGGTGATTTCATGGCGTTTTTCTATTAGCGCTGATCGGTAGCTGATCCAGACGACTATTCCCTTAATCCTGGCTGGACTCAATGGACATTTATTAACGTTATCCCTGGAAGTGGAAGGAGCAGGGGGGAGTAAGTTAAGCAGCATCTAGATGACTACAGCTTGTCCACTTACTTTAATATTCATGAGGCTGAGCAGATGATACAGTAGATGGAGGTGAAAGCTCATTATTTTCCAGCTGCCTGTCTATTAACATAGCGTATAACATTCAGAATTCACTCTCCGAATGCAGCAGAGCTCAGTCTGACATTTGAGTTTGCATTTTCTATGCTGTGTTATACTGAGACGCGAGTTAAAATGAGACAATACATTTACCTGAAGCCGATGACGTCAGGATAAAACCAGCTTCTCTACATCGGATAAACTTAGTCCCGTTACACCTGCAGGTTTCTAAAAAACAACAGCTAACATCAATGAAGCCTAAAAGAATTGAATCACCTCTACATACTCAGCTAAGGCGTCTCCCAAAACAAGCTGCTTGCACTGAACCCCCTGCCCTGCACATTGCACTTACCCAATCTCAAGTTTCCATCTGTCTGTCTTATGACGTAGGGGAAACTTTATTATATATAATATATTTATTTATTTATTTATTTATACAAATGTAAAAATAAATCATCTAAACACGTTGCACAGAGCAATCACTGTATCCGTAATGCATCCACCAGGTAGGAGCGTATTCTATCCACCTAGTAAATATTGAATGTATCTAATGCAGGGCTTGTCAACCAGAGGGAATTCTCTCTCCCTCCTCCTATTTTAAGGTTTTCAGGGGGGGAATTGGGATCACTGATCAGTAAATAGTCTCAATATTATATACTTATCATTTGGAATACACTTTCTTAGCCAGACTTTCTTAGGGAAGGGGGCAATGATCTTCTGAACATGCTGAAAGGGGGTAATAGAGCAAAAAAAATTGAGAACCACTGATCAAGTAGAAGTATAAAGTATATATCCAATAGAAGAATCGTGGATCTATCTAATAGATGTTCAGTGTAAATATAATGCATCTATATAGTATGAGCATACTGCATCTATCTAATAAGAACACATTATATCTAAACAGTATAAATATAATGTATCGATCTAGGACATGTTGAATGTATCTAACTGGTAAAAGTATTATATATATATATATAACTAGTAGAGTGTTCAGTGTATCTAATTCGTAGAAATATCATTTGTCTATCTAATGGATATATAATGTATCTATCTAGTAGAATTATATTGCATCCATGTAGTGAAGCTATAATGTATCTACCAAGTAGAAATTGAATGTATCTGTCTAGTAGAATTATTGTATATCTAACTTGTAGGAGTAGAGTATATCTAATAGAAGTTTTATGTATATATCTAATGAATGTTGAATGTACCTATCTATTTATCTATCTATCGAGTAGAAGTATAATGTATCTATCTAGTATATGGTAAAGTGTAATGTATCTATTTAGAAAAGGTATAAGGTATCTACTAGTATATAGTAGAAGTATAAGGTATCTATCTAGTAAAAGTATAGTGTAGTTATCTAGTAGAAGTAGCATGTGTAATATATCTATCTACTAGATGTTGAATCTCTATCTATCTATCTATCCCATATCTATCTATCTATCTCTCTTTGTATCTATCTCTCTTTGTATCTATCTATCTATCTATCTATCTATCTATCTATGCCTCTTTGTATCTATCTATCTGATAGATAGATAGATAGATAGATAGATAGATAGATAGATAGATAGATAGATAGATAGATAGATAGATAGAAAGTCTGATGTATGCATCTAGTACATATATGCACCTTAGCCTGAACCCATATGCCTGCACGCTTGTTTCAGTTGACATGATCACCACTATATATCTTACTGTATATAATTTTATCCCTGATTAAATGAACATTGGGGTAATATCTATTAAAAGTCGTCAGTAAAAATGCATATTAAACTATAACGTCACCGTCATAATTTACAATCCCTGAATGTTTATCCTGATAATGCGTCAGTGGGATGAATATTCTATTAAGTATTAAAGACTCGTATCTAGTAAGTAAGCAGATGACGGTACACACACTATATAGGGATTGTAGGTGCACAGTGTACACCTGCAGGGGAATACAAGGGGTTAATATGATTTGGGTTCTGGAGAACCTCACCTGGAGATCTGGGCTTTACAACAGATTCTGTTCTAATGAACTGGGAGCGATTCCATTAAAATCAGAATAGCCACTGTAACATCTGGGATTCTGCCCAGGGGAGAACCACAGAGCTTGCAATCAATAATGCAGAGCTTGTCAAGGATAATCAGCTGAGGTCTCTAGGACCGCTCAGGAATCCTGGTGTAGAGCTGGTATAAGGTTTGCAATCTCTTGTTTGCTGGCATTTGGAAATCTTCTCTTCAAACAGCAAGACACCTCTCTCCTCCTCCTTCCCTGTGCCAGCAGCACCCCCAACTCTGCCCTGCTCCCCGCCTGCTGCTGTGTAACGCTTAGGGTAAGCCTCTCCCACCCCACCCAGAGAAGAGAGGTCCCTGGCTCATCTCATTGAACATGTGTCCCCTTTGCTACACCTCTGAGCTATGTGTTTTGCAGTAACTTGGAGGGACAGACTGGTCACTACAAGGACAGCAAGGTCCCCACCCATCTTGCCAATGCTAATTGGAAGTGATTGATGCTGCCTCTCAACAAATCTCTATTCTAAATACAATGAGAGCAGCGGCTGCTGTGCATTTCAGCACTGTGGACCAACAACCTCTCCACACATTGCACATCTGGAGGGCGGCAGCGGAGACACCTCAAGGAACATCTGCAGGAAAGCAACTCTTGCTTTTACCTCTGGTCTTTGCGTTTTCTTCCTTTTTCCCCTTTCTTTGCAGGATCTAAGAGGATAACATGCACTTTCTTTCCCACCAAGTCCTTCCTGACAGCACAGCCACAGGGGGTCCCAGCTGCTTCTGAAGGCGTCCTGGTCTGGCCATGGATGATTGGAGGCGATGATCTCCTAAACTCTTTTTGGATACAGATTCCAGAAAAAAAGGGGCTCATTCTCCTGAAAGAGAATCTGGATAAAATACTTGTGTTCGCTAATGAGCACCAATAAAAGGATTATAACTCCTCACACAGGGACTTCTCTCTAATTAGGACACAGAAAGCCTCCCTTCAGTAAGTACAGACTTTCCTGAATGTCGTTTTGCTCATTTGCATTGCTTTTATTGCAGAAATGTTCTGCAAGCAGAGATTCAGGTGAACTCCCTCAGGGTTTGCAGAGAGAGAGAGATGTGGCAGACCGGGATTTTTTTTGCTTAATTGTTCCTTATTTTTGTCAAGATGAGCTTTGAAGATGTCACTCTTTGAACAGGTATCCTGTATCTTTGCTCTGTGTCTTGCTGTTATGTGCAAGATACAACCTTTGAAAGCACTTCTTTCTAATGTCTGCTAGCAGCGTGTGTGGAGGTGACTGGAGAGCACCCACCAGTCCCTGGACCAAAATATCAACTTGCACCGGTTCATACACAAAGGGAGATAGGCTTCCATTGCCACTGCTGCTGGTGGGTCGGAGAGAGGGAAATTAGATTGTGAGTCCCATGGGCAACCAGGAATAATGTGTTATATGCAGGCACTGTATATAGAATAGGTCTAGGAGTTTGCAAGTCTCAATAGTTGAGGCTATATCAGTGCAATGCATAAATGCAAAGAGTCAATAGTTGAGGCTATTTCAGTGCAATGCATAAATGCAAAGACTCCAATTAAGTTTAAGGAACTAATAAATCATAGTAGGCAAATGCAATAAATGCAAGAAGGACTTTTCCATGCAATTAAACAAGTTTAGACTATTACAGTGCAATGCATAAATGCAAAGACTCCATAGTTAAGGCTATAGTAGTGCAATGCATAAATGCAAAGACTCAATAGGTTTTTGATGGATATAATTCAGGATGTAAGCAATGCAATAAGAATGCAAGTTGCAAGTCTCAATAGTTGAGGATATATCAGTGCAATGCATAAATGCAAAGACTCAATAGTTGAGGCTATTTCAGGGCAATGCATAAATGCAAGTCTCAATAGTTGAGGATATATCAGTGCAATGCATAAATGCAAAGACTCCATAGTTGAGGCTATTTCAGTGCAATGCATAAATGCAAGTCTCAATAGTTGAGGATATATCAGTGCAATGCATAAATGCAAAGACTCCATAGTTGAGGCTATTTCAGTGCAATGCATAAATGCAAAGACTCCATAGTTAAGACTATTACAGTGCAATGCATAAATGCAAAGACTCCATAGTTAAGGCTATATTAGTGCAATGCATAAATGCAAGTCTCAGTAGCTGAGGCTATTTCAGTGCATAAATACAAAGACAAAAGTCTTATAGGAGTGATTCCTTTATTGGCTGGATAACCAGAACAATTATATTTTCAGGCTTCAAGTTTGCAAAAGAAGTGTGCATTCAGCCTAGGACAACTACTGCAGATGGAAAACCATAGCTATTCATGCAGCCCGCTTACTGCGCTGGGGTTATCAGTACTTACTGCTTCAATCAATGACTCCTTTACTGACCTCCTTAAGAGTCAATAGATGATTCCTCCTGGGTTAATAGAGAAAACATAACACATCATAGGAGAACAGTGTGGATCCATGAATGTGCTGTTAATCCCCAACTTCGGTGTGTGGCTGCTCTGTACCCCTCGCACATTGCTGATGCTCCAGTTTTGCGAGTGGCTGGGAGATGAGTGACTGTCTGTAGAGCTCTCCGTCCATTAACATCTCAGCATCCAGAGAACATTAGCAGGCAAATTGGTCCCTGAAGGAAAGCGGCGGAGTCCTGGAGCTCCCCCTCCTGGTCATAGGGGAAATAGCAGCTACAGGAACAACTGGTGGCTCAAGATCAGGATATGATGGCATGAATAGGGGGCTAGTGTCTAAAGTTTGCAAGAAAAATGCAAGGACCCTGCTGTTGAAAACAGGTAGTCCCTCCAACTTCTAATTTTACTAGCTCATGTTTTACTTCTAACTTCTATCTCAGAATAGTAATGATGTGACCAAGGGAATCCAGCTCAGACCCCTTTGGGTTAGGAAAGCAAATTTTGGCCACATTGCTTTGTGCAGGAATTGATGTGCCTGACTTAGGACAAGGTGGAAGGATCTGGGACAGGTTGATATCGAAAATCTGATGATCACCTATATGTAGCGCCAAAATAGGCAGCAGCACTGTCCAATGCAGAGGGTCCAGGTGCAGACAAAAGGCATATGAAGCGTTGGGATATGGGCTGTGTGCTGCCATGCAGTTTTTTGAGTTTTGCAAAACTGTTGATCTGCAATATAATGTTCATTGCAGAGATAGGAAGTCTAGGAATCTATAGTGGGGTAGATAGGATCAGGGGGTGGAAAGGACCAGACCTTGCAGGATTGCATATTGCAAAAAAAAAACAAAAAAAATGAAAGTTTGTCAGACTGATTACTCCTGGTGATGTGCATTGTAGTGTTCACTGTAGGGATAGGAAGTCTGAGAATCTATAGTGGGGTAGATAGGATCAGGGGGTACAGGATGAGACCTTGCATGATTGCCTATTGGAGGATGTATAATAGCCTATTGTGGGGCATAAGATTGGGGGTTATTGGACAAAGCCCTGTAGAAATGCAGAATGCAAAGCAAAATGTAAAGTTATTGGATTGTGTAATGTTCACTGTAGGGATAGGGTGTCTAACAGTCTATTGTGGAGTATATAGGATCAGGGGGTACAGGATGAGAACTTGGTGGATTGCATATTGCAAAAAAATGTAAAGTTTGTCATTTGTTAAAACAAAAAAGGGTTAAAGTAATGGTTCCATTGGGGGATAAAAAACGTCTGGGGAATCTAAGGGGGGTTCAGGAAAAGCCCCCTCGGATTGCAAATTGCAAAATAGTGTAAAGTTTTTCAGATTGTGTAATACTAATGATGTGCATTGTAATGTTCTTTTCAGGAGGGGAGTCGACATCTATTGGGGGCAGAGATTGGGGTTTTTATGGGACATAGTCCTGTAGAACTGCAGAATGCAAAACAAAATGTAAAGGTTGTGCAATGTTTAAGATGTGCATTGTAATGTTCATTGTAGGGATTGGGTGTGTAGGAATTTATAGTGGGGTATAGGGTCAGGGAGTACAGGACGAGACCCTGCAGGGTTGCATATTGCAAAAAATTTAAAGTTTGTCACATTGTGTAGCACTGATGATGTGCATCGTAATGTTCATTGTAGGGTTAGGGTGTCTAGGAATCTATGGTGGTGCATCATGATAAAGATGATACCCAATAGGACTACATACTGCAAAAAATTTAAAGTTTTGTGGATTGTGTAATACTAATAATGTCCATTGTAATGTTCATTGCAGTGACAGGATGTATAACAATCTATTGTGGGGTATGAGATTGGGGGTTATTGGACAAAGCCCTGTAGAATTGAAGAGTGCAAAACAAAATGTAAAGGTGGATTGTGTAATGTTCATTGTAGGGAAAGGGTCGTCTAGGATCTATAGAGGGTATGAAGCTTGGTGAGTTTTTTGAGTTTTAAAACTGTTGATGTGCATTTAATGTTCATCGAAAGGAATAGGATCAGGGGGCATAGGATCAGGGTGAGGACCAATTAGGACTACAAAAAATCAAAAAATGAAATTAAGTTTTTGTGGATTGTGTGTTACACTTAATAATGTCGGGAACATGTAATGATGGGTCATTTGCAGTGAGGAGGATGTTAATAGTCTATTGTGGGGCATGGGGTTGGGGTTATTGGAGAAAGCCCTGTAAAATTGCAGAATGCAAAACCAAATGTAAAGGTTATTGGAATGTGTATGTTCACTGAGGATAGTGTAATGTTCATTGTGGAGTATGTTAGTAATCAGGGGGTAACAGGATGAGAACTTGGTACTCATATTGCAAATTTAAAGTTGGAGTGGTAATACAAATACATGTGAAGGTAATTGTTCCTTGTAGGGATAGGACGTCTGGAATCTATTGTTCAGAAAAGATAGTTTGAAAGAAAATGTGTACAGTTTTTCATGCATTTGTTAATACTAATGATGTGTTGATGTTCATTGCAGGAGAGGATGTGACTCAGTGGGGCTAGAGGGGGGGTTTATAGGATCAGAGTCCTGTAGAACTGCAGAATGCAAAAAAATGTAATGTGTGGCAATGTTTACTGATATGTGAAATGTAATGTTCATTGCAGTGAAGGTGTGTAGGAATTATAGTGGGGTCTGGGGATTAGGGAGTCAACGGCCCCTGACATTGCTAGAAAAATTTAAAGGTAATTTGGATTGATGTATTACGGGTTTGATTGTGGGTTGGTGTCGGGAAAAGTTATTGTGACCCAATAGGACTACATATTGCAAAAAATTTAAAGTTTTGTGGATTGTGTAATACTAATAATGTCCATTGTAATGTTCATTGCAGTGAC
Organism: Phyllomedusa bahiana; assembly: GCA_025379985.1. Taxonomy (NCBI): domain Eukaryota; kingdom Metazoa; phylum Chordata; class Amphibia; order Anura; family Hylidae; genus Phyllomedusa; species Phyllomedusa bahiana. The sequence goes on along the minus strand of JAODAL010013373.1, from coordinate 55,267 downwards.
AGGATGTATAACAATCTATTGTGGGGCATGAGATTGGGGGTTATTGGATAAAGCCCTGTAGAATTGCAGAATGCATAACAAAATGTAAAGGTTATTGGATTGTGTAATGTTCATTTTAGGGATAGGGTGTCTAGGAATCTATGGTGACGCAAGAGGATCAGGATGAGACCAGGTAGGACTGCATATTGCAAAAAATGTAAAGTTTTGTGGATTGTGTAATACTAATAATGTGCAATGTAATGTCCATTGCAGTGATAGGTCGTCTAGGAAACTATAGAGAGGTATGAGATTAGGGTATTATTGGGTTTAGCATTGCTAAAAATTATTAAATGAATTGCATTATATAATACTGGTGATGTGCAATGTAGTGTTCATTGCAGGAGAGGATGCCTAACAGTCTATTGTGGGGCATGAGATTGGGAGTTATTGGACAAGGCCCTGTAGAATTGCAAAGAGCAAAACCAAAGGTTAGTTTACTGTGTAATGTTTAAGATGTGCATTGTAATGTTCATTGTAGGGATAGGGTGTCAAGGAATTTCAAGTGAGGTATAGGATCAGGGGTACAGGGCGAGACCCTGCAGGGTTGCATATTGCAAAAAATTTAAAGTTTGTCAGATTGTGTAATACTGGTGATGTGCATTGTAATGTTCATTGCAGTGATAGGTCGTCTAGGAAACTATAGAGAGGTATGAGATTCAGGAATTATTGGCTTTAGCATTGCTTAAAAATATTAAATGAATTGCATTGTGTAATACTTGTGATGTGCAATGTAGTGTTCATTGCAGGAGAGGATGTCTGACAGTCTATTGTGGGGCAGGAGATTGGGGGTTATAGCACAAGGCCCTGTAGAAATGCAGAAAACTAAGGGCAAAAAAAAGTGAGTTTTAGACCTAAACAGTTTTCCTACATGTGGCCCAAAATTTAAGGGTTATTGGATTGTGCAATGTTTAAAATGTGCATTGTAATGTTCATTGCAGGAGAGGATGTCTGACAGTCTATTGTGGGGCATGAGATTGGGGGTTATCGGACAAAGCCCTGTAGAACTGCAGAATGCAAAGCAAAATGTAAGGTTTATTGGATTGTGCAATGTTTAAGATGTGCATTGCAATGTTCATTGCCAGCAAGTTTAGCAATCTGTACTGGAGGAGGGTATATGGGCGAGATGCGCGCCGAAATTACCCTGTGTGAACATACCCTCACTGCTCCTCACTCATTTTCAGTGTGTGGCAAAAATTGCAACAATTTAAGGAAAGTATGAGGCAAAAATTGCAACAATTTAAGGAAAATATTTGCTTAATATGATGCATGAAATCTAAATATTTGCCATTGCGGAAACATCTGGAGTAGGAGGTTTACCCTTTTGCAGGCAGATGTGAGCACTTTCTTAAAGGGAACCTACACTGCACTGCTCCAGCGGTGACCATACAATTGCTGAGCACTGTGTGATCCTTCCATGCTCGTTATACTGCACACAAAACCCACAATAACTAAAGCCAATTTCGCTTTGCATTCGCATCTTGCATTATGGAAATGAATGTGGAGCTGTAAACTTGTGGGTGACACATCCTGTGAATATTTAGTAGTAGTGATCTCATTTCTGCAACACAAAAACATCCCAATTATCAGACTGTGCAGCAGGATCGGGCTCTGATCGAGAGCAGATAAACCCACTGGAGTGTGAGGCTATTTATACCGATAGAGCGGCAGCGATCGTCCAGGATCTGCGACCACCCCTTCCTTTCAGCACAAGTGATGGCTGCGCTGGTGGGGGTGTTTAACCAACCCGGCGGATCCTGTAAACCGGGGGGCCCCCCAGCAGGGTCCACAGCCAATGCCGCTCAGCACACCAGGCACCAAGGACCCCTTCTGCGGGTTTCCCACAGACAAGCCGCTCACTGCACACCAGGAGAGGGAGACCCCCTTGCAGGTGCCACAGCACAATGCCCGCCACTGCCACCGGGCCAGGGAGACCTCCCTGCAGGTGCCCCAAGCACAATCCCGCCACTGTACACCAGGCCCGAGGAGCCTCCCTGCAGTGTCCAAACCCACAATGCCCGCTCACTGTACACCGGCCCCCGAGGAGCCCTCCCCAGGGTGCCCACAGCACAATGCCCCTAAATCACACCCCACAGGGGAAACCCCCCTGCAGGTTCCCAGCACAAGGGCCGTCACTGTACACCGGCAGAGGAGATCCTGCAGGTGTCCACAGACAATGCCGCTCACTGCCCACCAGCACCGAGGAGACCTCCCGCGGGTGTCCACAGCAACAAGCCGCTATGCACACCAGGCCCCGGGGGAGACCCCCTGCGGGTGTCCACAGCACAATGCCGCTCACTGCCACAGGCACGAGGAGACCTCCCGGGGTGCCCCCAGCACAATGCCGCCACTGACACCGGGCACCGAGGGGACCCCTGAGGTGTCCACAACAATGCCCTCACTGCACCCAGGCCCCGAGGAGACCCCTCGGTGCCCAAGCACAATGCCGCCACTGCACACCACACCGAGGAGACCCCCTGCAGGTTCCAAGCACAATGCCGCTCATGCACACGGGAACGAGGAGACCTCCTTGAGGTTCCACAGCACAATACCACTACTTGCCATCAACACGAGGAGATCCCTGCAGGGTGTCCACAGCACCACATGCGCTCACTGTACAACAAGGACACGGGGACCTTCCTGCAGGTGTCCACAGCAACAATCCGCCAATTGTACACCATGGCATCCAAGGAGACCTACTAACTGCAGGTGTCCACGAGATATGCCACTCAACTCACACAGGCACGCAGGAGGCCTCCTGCAGAGTGTCCAACAGCACAATGGCCGCTCACTTTGCAACACCAGGCCACCGAGGAGGACCTCACCTGCAGTGTCCACAGCAACAATGCGCTCACTGCACACCAGGCACCGAGGAGACCTCCCTACAGGTGTCCACAGCACAATGCCGCTCACTGCACACCAGGCACCAAGGAGACCTTCCTGCAGGTGTCCACAGCACAATGCCGCTCACTGCACACCAGGCACCGAGGAGACCTCCCTGCAGGTGTCCACAGCACAATGCCGCTCAACTGTACACCAGGCACCGAGGAGACCTCCCTGCAGGTGTCCACAGCACAATGCCGCTCACTGCACACCAGGCACCGAGGAGACCTCCCTGCAGGTGTCCACAGCACAATGCCGCTCACTGTACACCCGGCACCGAGGAGACCTCCCTGCAGGTGTCCACAGCACAATGCCGCTCACTGTACACCAGGCACCGAGGAGACCTCCCTGCAGGTGTCCACAGCACAATGCCGCTCACTGTACACCAGGCACCGAGGAGACCTCCCTGCAGGTGTCCACAGCACAATGCCGCTCACTGCACACCAGGCACCGAGGAACCTCCCTGCAGGTGTCCACGCACAATGCCGCTCAACTGTACACCAGGCACCGAGGAGACCTCCCTGCAGGTGTTCCACAAGCACAATGCTGCTCACTGCACACCAGGCACCGAGGAGACCTCCCTGCAGGTGTCCACAGCACAATGCCGCTCACTGTACACCAGGCACGAGGAGACTTCCCTGCAGGTGTCCACAGCACAATGCCGCTCACTGACACCAGGCACGAGGAGACCTCCCTGCAGGTGTCCACAGCACAATGCCGCTCACTGTACACCAGGCACCGAGGAGACCTCCCTGCAGGTGTCCACAGCACAATGCCGCTCACTGTACACCAGGCACCAAGGAGCTACAGGGTTATTCATCCTTGCAGAGGGAGCTGAGCTGGGAGTGTTAGGTGAAGCGAGATGAATTTGTCATTCGGTAAAACTCATGTTGAGATCACAATGGGTTCTTTGTGCTTTTCATGGGACCGCAGGTAAACTGACCGGGCTGTATTAGATGAGAGATAGGACTGATAAAGACAAGGAGATGCTTTTTTCACAGACACAGTTATTGGTAATGGCAGATAAGCATATGACAAAAAATCAAATTGAACAACATGTTACTGGAGAAAAATCTTCGCCAGATATTGTTTATTTAGGGCACATAAGCGATGTATGTATTGATGAAGTGAAGGGGGAGAGATAAATCATTGATAGAAAGAGAGAGAAAGAGAAAAAGAGAATGAGAGATAAAAACAGAGAGACAAAGACAAAGACAAAAAATGTAACAAATAGGTTAAATGGATAGATAAATAGATAGATAGATAGATAGATAGATAGATAGATATGAGATAGATAGATAGATATGAGATAGATAGATAGATATGAGATAGATAGATGGATATATAGATAGATATGCGATAGATAGATGGATGGATAGATAGATAGATATGAGATAGATAGATAGATAGATATGAGATAGATAGATAGATATGAGATAGATAGATAGATAGATAGATAGATAAATCTTAGATAGATAAATCGTAGAGAGATAGGCATTTAGAAAGGCAGTAAGAAAGAAACAAGAAAATATCAGATAGATAGATAGACAGACGTGTACAGGTAAATAGAAAGATATGGGTAATATAGTTAGCTAGATAGATGGTATAGGTGCTATTAAAGACGTGCAGGTCCTACCTATTGTAATCAGTCATTGATAGATGCATACATCAGACTTTAGATAGATAGATAGCTAGATAGATAGATAGATAGATACATTTATTGATAGACATGAGATAGATAGATAGATAGATATGAGATAGATAGATAGATAGATAGATAGATAGATAGATAGATAAGAGATAGATAGATATGAGAAAGATAGATAGATAGAGAGATAGATAGATATATATTATATTGATAGTTATGGGATTAAGATAGAGTCGATATGAGATAGATAGACATGAAATAGATAGATAGATAGATATGAAATAGATAGATAGATATGAGATAGATATGAGATAGATAGATATAGATATGAGATAGATAGATAGATAGATAGATAGATAGAGATAGATAGATAGATAGATAGATAGATAGGATAGATAGATAGAGATAGATAGATATGATATAGATAGATAGATAGATAGATAGGAGATAGATAGATAGATAGATACAAAGAGAGATAGATAGATAGATAGATATGACCTCGATAGATATGGGATAGATAGATAGATAGATAGATAGATTTGAGATAGATATGAGATAGATAGATATGAGATAGATATGAGATAGATAAATAGATAGATAGATAGATAGATATGAGATAGATAGATAGATAAATATAGATATGAGATAGATATGAGATAGATAGATAGATAGATAGATAGATAGATAGATAGATAGATATACAGGTAAATAGAAAGATATGGGTAACATAGTTAGTTACCTAGATAGATAGATGGTGTAGGTGCTATTAAAGATGTGCAGGTTCTACCTATTGTCAGAGCTGCCATCAGTCATCTATTAACTGTTTCAGGGCCCGATACAGCCAAATCAAATGGGCCCCCACCCATTACTAGTTCCTATTTTTTAACATATCATTGGCCGTTTTTGATTGGGGCCCCTGACAGGAGTACTGCCCTATTGGCACCCCTGCCTATTGTAATCAGTCATGGATGGATGGATAGAAGATAGATAGATATTAGATAGATAGATAGGTAGATATAAGATAGATAGATATGGGATAGATAGATAGATAGATAGATAGATAGATAAATATGAGATAGATAGATAGATATTAGATAGATAGATAGATATGAGATAGATAGATAGATAGATAGATAGATAGATATGGGATAGATAGATAGATATTAGATAGATAGATAGATATGAGATAGATAGATAGATAGATAGATAGATAGATATGAGATAGATAGATAGATAGATATAGATAGATAGATAGATAGATAGATAGACATGAGATAGATAGATATGAAATAGATAGATAGTATGAGATAGATAGATAGATAGATATGAGATAGATAGATAGATGATAATTGAGATAGATAGATAGACATGAGATAATATAAAATAGATAGAATAGATAGATAGATAGATAGATAGATAGAATAGATAGATGAGATGAAATAGATAGATAGATAGATAGATGGATAGATAGATATGAGATAGATAGATAGATGATAGATAGATAGATAGATGATGGATAGATAGATAGATAGATATAGGTAATAAAGATATGGGTAACATAGATTAGTTACCTAGATAGATAGATGGTAGTAGGTGCATATTAAGATGTGAGGTTTACCTAGTGTCAGAGTAGCCATCAGTCATATTACTGTTTCAGGGCATATACAGCCAAATCAAATGGGCCCCCTACCATTATAGTTCATATTTTAACTATACATTGGCGTTTTGATTGGGGCCCCTGACAGGAGTACTGCCCTATTGGCACCCCTGCCTATTGTAATCAGTCATGGATGGATGGATAGAAGATAGATAGATAGACACGAGAGAGATAGATATGCGATAGATATATAGATAGATAGATAGATATGGGATAGATAGATAGATAGATAGATAGATAGATAGGAGATAGATAGATAGATATGAGATAGATAGATAGATATGAGATAGATAGATAGATAGATAGATAGATAGATATGAGATAGATAGATAGATATGAGATAGATATGAGATAGATAGATAGATATGAGATAGATATGAGATAGATAGATAGATAGATAGATAGATAGATAGATAGATATAGATAGACATGAGATAGATAGATATGAAATAGATAGATAGATAGATATGAGATAGATAGATATACATGAGATAGATATGAGATAGATAGATAGATAGATAGATAGATAGATAGATAGATAGATATGGGATAGATAGATAGATATGGGATAGATAGATAGATAGATAGGAGATAGATAGGAGATAGATAGATAGATAGGAGATAGATAGATAGATAGATAGATAGATAGATAGATAGATATGAGATAGATAGATAGATAGATAGATAGATAGATAGATATGGGATAGATAGATAGATAGATAGATAGATATGAGATAGATATGAGATAGATAGATATGGGATAGATAGATAGATATGGGATAGATAGATAGATATGGGATAGATAGATAGATAGATAGATAGATATGAGATAGATAGATATGAGATATATAGATAGATAGATATGGGATAGATAGATAGATACATAGATAGATAAATATGAGATAGATACATAGATAGATATGAGATAGATAGATACATATGGGATAGATAGATACATAGATACATAGATACATAGATAGATAGATAAATATGAGATAGATACATAGATAGATATGAGATAGATAGATAGATAGATAGATAGATAGATAGATAGATAGATAGATAGATAGATAGATAGATATGGGATAGATAGAAATGGGATAGATAGATAGATAGATAGATAGATAGATAGATAGATAGATAGATATGGGATAGATAGACCTCCTGTGACATAGATCTGTGTAGTGCAGTGACTTTGGGGTGATTTGTAGGTGGTAGTGGGAATATCTATATAAACAGGACCCAATGTGTGAGGCCATTACACCTAGAGAAGAGCAAGGAGCACATATACAATGTATATTCCAGAATTCTTCCAGTGCCCTGCAGACGTGCCGTTCTCACCCATGTGCTACCTGTCTACAGAGTCACAATATATTCGGTTTGTTCTTGCAGCAGAATCCCAGGTGCAGAGAATAAAGGGAGCTGCTAGAAGCAGAGGCCGCTCCTATTAGGGGGATATGGAACAGTCAGCAGGCTGCTCCTTATTAATCATCAGTGAGGACGGCAGAAGATGGAAGGATCTCATGGAAGCGGGAAGAGGCGACATCTGTGACCGGGCTTAAAATTATTTGTGGTGGGAAGTATTTGAAGTGCACATGAATAGCAGTAATATATCCCCCATCAGATATTACAGGAGCCGAGCAGCGTCAAGGGGCTCCTTATTATTCCTGCCAGAGAGAAAATGAGGTCAAGAGTCTCGTAATTCCACATTGTGACTCATTTTAGCTTTTTTTATTCTAAAGAATAGAGAAATGGCCAAGAAATCCCCCCTCCCCCACCTCCGCACTCCCCCCCGCACCCCCCCCCTGCCCCACCCCCCCCTCACCCTGGAAATGGGGAGAATAGGAATCTCTTCTATTTGTCGTCTAAAAATCCCGTCCCTGTAATTGCCCCATATATATCGCTGGCAGCCAGCTGGGCCGGGTATGAGAGCGCCATCGCTTTATAGGAGATTGTATCGTCATCGACCTTAAATCCCCTAATTCGTTTTATCCGGGGAGATGTGAGGCGGAGGGGAGTAACAAGTCTGTTGTATGGAATAGGTAATTGTATAGACGGTAAAGGATCCCATTTGCTTCAGGTTCATCTTAGTGCTTTGTCCGAGCTCTATGGCGAATGACGGGTTTAATTACTCAAGATATGGGCTGCTATTCCTAACATTAAAGGTAACAACCCAGTGTAAGGCATTGCAGCCTAGTCTCAGTATATACCAGAGTGTAGTCTCAGTATATACTGTACTGGCTCAGTCTCAGTATATACCAGAGTGTAGTCTCAGTATATACTGTACTGGCTCAGTCTCAGTATATACCAGAGTGTAGTCTCAGTATATACTGTACTGGCTCAGTCTCAGTATATACCAGAGTGTAGTCTCATTATATAGCGCAATGTAGTCTCAGTATATACCAGAGTGTAGTCTCAGTATATACTGTACTGGCTCAGTCTCAGTATATACCAGAGCGTAGTCTCAGTATATACTGTACTGGCTCAGTCTCAGTATATACCAGAGTGTAGTCTCAGTATTTTCTGTACTGGCTCAGTCTCAGTATATACCAGAGTGTAGTCTCAGTATATACTGTACTGGCTCAGTCTCAGTATATACCAGAGCGTAGTCTCAGTATATACTGTACTGGCTCAGTCTCAGTATATACCAGAGCGTAGTCTCAGTATATACTGTACTGGCTCAGTCTCAGTATATACCAGAGCGTAGTCTCAGTATATACTGTACTGGCTCAGTCTCAGTATATACCAGAGTGTAGTCTCAGTATATAATGTACTGGCTCAGTCTCAGTATATACCAGAGAGTATTCTCAGTATACACCAGAGAGTATTCTCAGTATACACCAGAGAGTATTCTCCGTATATGCTGTACTGGCTCAGTCTCGGTATATACCAGAGCGTAGTCTCAGTATATACTGGCTCAGTATTAGTATATAGCTCAGTATAGTCTCAGGTATACATTGATTCAGTGTTAGTATATAACATAGCATTATCTCAGTATATTTTGGCTCAGTATATAGCATCACATAGTCTCATTATATACTTGTTTGGTCTCAGTTTATAGTATAGTGAAGTCATATATATATATAGCATAGTGTCAGTATATATTGGCTCAGTCTCCGTATATAGCACAATGAAGCCTCATATATATAGCATAGTTTCAGTATATACTGGCTCAGTATCAAGATATAGCATAGTGATGTCTCAGTATATATAAGCCAGGCTGCTGTCAGTCATCTATTAACTGTTTCAGGGGCCCATGCAGCTAAATCAAATGGGGCCCCCACCCATTACTATTTCCTATTTTTTAGCATATCACTGGGCTTCTTTTTGATTGGGGCCCATGACAGGAGTATTGTCCGTACTGCCCTATTGGCACCCCTGTATATAAGGTGTAGTCTTGTACATATTCTCAGTATATAGCATTGTGTAGTCCCATATATATTGGTGAAATCTCAGTATATAGCATTGTGTAATCTCAGTATATATTGGTGAAGTCTCATTATCTAGCATAGTGTAGTCTCAGTATATAGCATTGTGTAGTCTCAGTATATAGCATAGTGTAGTCTCAGTATATAGCATTGTGTAGTCTCAGTATATAGCATAGTGTAGTCTCAGTATATAGCATGGTGTAGTGTCAGTACATATTAGTTCAGTCTCAGTATAAAGCTCAGCGTAGTGTAGTCTCAGTATATATTGGCTCAGTATATAGCATACTGTAGTGTAGTCTCATATATATACATACATATATATATATATATATATATATATAAAAATATAAATATATATATATATATATATATATATATATATATATATATATATATATATACACATACATACATGCATACATATATGTAGGCTCAGCATACATCATGGTGTAGTCTGACTATATATTAATTCAGTTTCAGTATTTAGCTCAGTGTAGCGTAGTATATATTAGTTCAGTCTCAGTATTTAGCTCAGTGTAGCGTAGTATATATTCGTTCAGTCTCAGTATATAGCTCAGTGTAGTCTCAGTATATATTAGTTCAGTCTCAGTATTTAGCTCAGTGTAGCGTAGTATATATTCGTTCAGTCTCAGTATATAGCTCAGTGTAGTCTCAGTATATATTAGTTCAGTCTCAGTATTTAGCTCAGCGTAGCGTAGTATATATTGGCCTTTGAAGGCTCCTAATCTGGTTGCTGCATATGTATATGTGCGTTTTGCAGATGTAGCAAAGTTTAGTTTGACCGTGATATCAAGGCTTCCGTGTTATCTGCTCTTAGTTCACATTACAGAGGATAAGCGATCACGTTGTGCAGTGATATCCTGGTGTGTTATCTGTCAAGTTGAGCTTTGCTACATCTCTGTGTCCTGCAGATACCGTGTTAATCCCAGCAGCCCACCAGAAAGCAGTGTTTGTCCTTGTAATGAAAATAGCTGGATAATCAAATATATTATAAAACCATACTTTTTTTTTTTTTTTTGCATCATGGAAGTAAGGGGTTAATGAAATGCTGCAAAAATTCCGGCGGCAGATTTATTGCACACATTCCTGCAAGTAAAAATCAGTTTCATTCATTCCAAGCAAGCGCCTGGATTTCTCCAAGCTCCTTTCAGATGAATGGGACAGTCACAGAAATGTCTGCAATAAATCTACCAGGTGTGAATTCTCCCTTATAGGGATGTAGCAGAAATGAACTTACTTGACAGATATCCCACCATGTCACTGAATGTGATCACCGGCAAGTTGAGCTTAGCTACAGCTGTAGCTTTATCAGACAGGCCAATAGATAGATCTAATTATATACCCATAATTACACTGATAGGAACATACAGATGTGGAGAAACCGAGCTGAGCTTCCTAGGGTTGCTCTGTCTGGGAGCTTAGATGCCTCAGTAGGTATACAAGACTTGCAGTCCTATGTAAAACTGAATGAATTTCAGCAAATTGTATGTCTAGTCAGTGTCTGGTTTCCTAGCTGTGGTCACCACCCCGAGCAAAACTGATTTCCGCGCACCCTACACTATACCCACATTTAGTAAAGCTGGGAAGGACATATGCAAACACGACTACATGCATAATGTGAACGCTGTCCAGTAGGCCAATGATATCGAAGTACAAATTCCATAGCATCTCTGCATTGGTTACGGGTAAATTCACACTGGCAGATTTGTAGTAGAGACCTTCCCATTCATGTGAATGGAGTTTGCAGAAATCCATGTACCTGCCACCAAACTACCCCATTCACATCAATGGGAATGATTTTTGGTTGCAATAATTTTTGTGAATTATGTGAATCCACTAAACAGAGGGAAACGGAGGGAAATAGAGGGAGGCTGCAGGGTCAGATTGTAAAAGCAGAAGAAGATCTCCCTGAAAGAACCTGATAACTCGCTTACCTGCTCCATTATATACCAGGAAGGATTGGGATAAGCACTAATCATGAACACAGTATACACTATATATACATACACCATACACATTACATAAACAGTATATACTATACACACAGCATATATTACATACACAGTATATACTATACACACAGCATATATTACATACACAGTATATACTATACACACAGCATACATTACATACACAGTATATACTATACACAGCATACATTACATTCACAGTATATACTATACACACAGCATATATTACATACACAGTATATACTTTACACACATCATACATTACATACACAGTATATACTATATACACACAGCATACCTTACATACACAGTATATACTATACACACAGCATATATTACATACACAGTATATACTATACACACAGCATATATTACATACACAGTATATACTATACACACAGCATACATTACATTCACAGTATATACTATGTATACACAGCATACATTACACACTATACACACAGTATACATTACATACACAGTATATACTATACACACAGCATACATTACATACACAGTATATACTATACACAGCATACATTACATTCACAGTATATACTATACACAGCATATATTACATACACAGTATATACTGTATACACATCATACATTACATACGCAGTATATACTATATACACACAGCATACATTACATACACAGTATATACTATATACACACAGCATATATTACATACACAGTATATACTATGTATACACAGCACACATTACATACACAGTATATACTATATACACACAGCACACATTACATACACAGTATATACTGTATACACAGCATACATTACATACACAGTATACAGGCAGTCCCCGGGGTACAAACAAAATAGGAACTGTAGGTTTGTTCTTAAGGTGAATTTGTATGTAAGTCGGAACAGGTAGATTTATTACCTGTAACTCCAGCAAAAAAAATTGTTTTAGGTTTTACATTTGTTTTGCTGTCTGTGCCCTTTTTTAGAAGATTTCACCTATCGGTCTGTATCTCATGTGCAGCTGTGGCATGCTGGCACTTGGTTACCCTGGTGCGTGACTCAGTGTTGAATGTCAGCCACGCCCCATAAGTCTCCGTGTGTAACTAGGGGACGTATGTCAGTCGGAATGATGTAAGTAGGGGACTGCCTGTATACTATATCTACATCATACATTACACATGCAGTATATATTATATACACAGCACACATTACATTCACAGTATATACAGCATACATTACATACACAGTATATACTATAGAAATACAGCATACATTACATATGCAGTATACACACAGCATACATTGCATACACAGTATATACTATATACACACAGCATACATTACATACACAGTATATACTATACACACACCATACATTACATACACAGTATATACTATACAAACACTATACACTATATACCCACACCATAAGTTACATACACAGTATATACAGCATACATTACATACACATACACTACATTACATTACATACACTATATACACACACAGCATACATTACATACAGCATACATTACATACACAGTATACACTATATACACACAGCATACATTACATACACAATATATACTATATACACACAGCATACATTACATACACAGTATACTATAACACATACTTACATCACAGTATACACTAATACATCAACATTACATTCACAGTAATACTTAACACACTATATACATTCACAGTATACAATATACCATATTACATACACAGTATATACTTACTACACAGATACATACTTCACAGTATACACTATATACATCATACATTACATACACAGTATATACTATATAATTACAGCATCCATTACATACACAGTTTAAACTATACAAACACTATACACTATATACCCACACCATAAGTTATATGCACAGTATACACTATAGACACACAGGCTCGGACTGGTCCACAGAGGAGTAACGGAAACCTGTGGTGGCCCCTGGGAATGGTTGGCTACTGGGCTGCTTTTTGGGGAGAGAGGCAGGGAAAAAAGAGGCAGAAAGCAAGAGACAGAGTGCAGGAGTCATGTGCAGTATGTGCAGTCATATATAGCAGCTCTATAATGGACCTCAAGAACCAACTTATTTGATTTCTTGTTGGGTGGGTAGAAGGCGCCCCTAGTGGTCAATGCTAGGATTGTCTGTAGGGTGCTTCCTCTGAATGCAGATTTTCCACTGAAATTTATGCAACTAAAAATCAGTTCCACTCTTCTGAATGGGAATTGTTTTAAATGTTTTTTTTTTTTTTTAGTGGAGCGCACATGGATTTCTGCAGCCCCATCCATATGAATGGGATAGTCCCAGACATGCCTGCAGCGTGTGCGCACACCCATATAGTCACATCCTGTGCCGTATAGATCTTCAGTGATTATAGGTGTAGCAGAGCTGAGCTGGTCATTTTAGGGCTTGTTGAAGATCACCCAGGACAATGCAAGAGGTTTACCATGAATGTGTGATTCGGGCTCTCCCCTGAGAAGGCAGCGACGGTTTATTATCATCCCTGCCTTCCCAATCGCAGTGTATACAGACTAGCAGGAAGCCTATTAGCTTCCTGCTTCTGAGCACTGGAGGTCACATGACCAGAAGTTACAGATGTTGCTGGGTCTTGTCAGGATTTTGTTTCCTCATGTAATTCCACTGTAACTGGATCTAATATATCATCCCCGGACACAGGGGAGACCAAAAGAAAAAGAAAAACGTATGTAAAAAAAAAAAAACCCCGAGGCCTTTTATTACCTTATAGGCAGAATATGCAAAATAAAGTAATAAAAATAACACACATACACACAAAATAAAATATTATTTAAAAAACAATTAACAGTTCGAACCACAACCTTTAGCTCCGCCCCCAAGGACCCAAACCATTCTATCACCTATATATTAATGTTCTTGATAGGAGACTTCATTTCTTATTTTACTATTCTCCCTCTTATTATAACCCTGTTTCCCCGAATATAAGACACCCCTGAAAATAAGACATCCCCCGAAAATAAGACCTAGTGCATTTTTTGATGCACTTCAGAGTTTGGCTGCTTCTGCTGATGTTTGTGATGAAATCACTACAGTATATTAATACATGTTGATGTTTTGTTCAACAATAAATGTGAATTCTTGTTCATAGAAAAAAAAAACATCCCCTAAAAATAAGTCTCAGCTCATCCTTAGGAGCAAAAATTAATATAAGACACTGTCTTCTTTTCGGGGAAACGGAATTAAAAAAGAAACCTAATGTAAAAATTACAGAGAAATAAAGGCAAATGTATAACAGAAATAGGCAAGAAAAAAGTAGAAGAAAAATTGTGAAAGTGTTATAGCTGTGTATTAAAGAAAAAGAAAATGGGCCTGGTCAGGAGGAGGGATAAATGGCCGAGTCAGGAATGGCTTAATTAGAACACATGGAACCAAAACCGGCCACATCTTTCACTTAAGTGATCCAAATTTGATTTCGGACGGAATATGTGCATGTCAATGGGATGGGGGAGGGCTCATCGCGGAGAAAAGCCATCCCTCCCCCGAGGCCGCGGGGACGGCCACAAAACAGTGCAATTACCGGTCGGATAAGCGGACCGTACTTGTCCATTGCCGTGTAAACGGGCCCTTTGGGTGCTTTCACATTTTTTATGTGTTTTTTTGCCGCATTTTTTGCTGTGTTTTTGTGCAGGAAGGCACAGCAATTAATACTGTACATTGCTGCACAAAAAAACGCGTCAAAAGTCACGGCAAAAAACGCGGCAAGAACGCACCGTGTGAAAGCACCCTTAGGTGAGATTTCTTTTTCAATCAGCTTCAGTATTTTCCAAATGCAGTATGCCGGTGGGGTAATGTTTTTCAGGTGGTTTGTTGCATTTTTGTCTCCCTAGTTTTTTTCTGCGCCAACAAAAGGCTGATGCGTTAGGCTATGTTCACACGGCTGTGATTGGGACGCATTTCGCGGCGTATTTCAGGGCGTACTGCGCTCAAATACGAGCGAAATGCGCCCCAGTCATTACAGTAATCCACAGTTCTCATAGAGAACTATGAATTACGCCCCCTGTCCCAAGGTTTACAATACGCCGCCGCGGCAGATAAGTGACCTGTCATTTATTCACCTCGCTTACGCGTCGCGAATAATGACAGTCTATGGGGCCGGTGGGCTGCGCAGCGCGGGAGCAAGCCCCGCGCAGCGCGAACTCCCGAACACCCGCCGTAACTGCGGGGCGTACTGTACGGCCTCCAGTTAGCCGTGTGAACATAGTCTTACATTTCTTCAACCTGTTTTCATAAAATTTTTCCACTTTACAAGTCAAACGATGGATCCCATGATTTGTGCTTTGGGAAAAATAAAATACATCAGAAAAGGAAAAAAACAAGAGATGCATGTGTCCATATACAGCTTTTTGCAAGAAAACACTGCAAAATCTGCACATATGAAGCCTAAGAGACAAACATGCCTTTTTTTGGGGGGGGGGGGGAGAGTGGGGAATTCTATGTAAAATATAAGTGTGACGTGGCCTTGGCTGAACTTGATGCATATGTCCATTTTCAAGCATATTAACTATGTAAATGTGTGAACCTCTAATAACTAACACAAAATACAGTAACACGTCCAACCTTGTACAAATAGAGGACTTAAGATTTAAAGCAGCAAAAGAATCTGAGCGTTCATACTGCAGGAGGAAAGAGAATTATAGGCGTTCCCCAGTATATTATCATTTGTAGACAACGGAGTGCATGTAAAATAATTGTGCACACTCCCCTTATTTAGTTGTGCATTAGAATGGCACAACTCGCTTGTTCACATGATGTCATTTCGGCATTTCGCATCGTATTTGCGCCCTAATACGGGCAAGATGTGCGCCAAAATTATGGTAATCCATACAGTAGTTCTCATAGAGAACTATTGATTACACCCCCTCTCCCCGCTCGTACAATACGATCGTATTGAACACGCGGGGAGATAAGTGACATGTCAATTACTTGCGGGGAATACGCGCCACGTGTAATGCATTTTTATGGGGCCGGCGCGCTGCCCCCCCCCCCCCCCCGCACCGCAGGAGTACGCATGTATCAGCGTGATCCCCAAACACCCGACGTAATAACGGGGGTATTGTACGCCGAGCAATTACGCCGTGTGTACATAGCCTAAGCCATATACTGGGTTTGCCGGTGATAGAATTTCCCGGGAGTTCTCAGCTGTTCTGCACCATCTAATCCACGATCCTCATGGAGTAGGAGAAAAAAATGAATAAATAAACGCCAAAACTACTTTTGCAGAACTTGGCCTCTGGTTTGGCTGAATAACCAAGATCTAAATGCGCCTTTAAAATAACAAAGCATTAACAAAGTGTTCATTTTAAGCACGAAACGCCTTGTTTGAATAAAGAAACCTTTTATTTGAGAGTACCTGTGCTTTTTGTAAGGCACGTTTACATCTTGTTTATTCAGCCAAACCAGAGGCCAAGTTCTGCAAAAGTAGTTTCTATGTTCATTCATTCATACTGCAGGAGGGACACATACGTTGCCTTAAAACTTCTATCAGATGAATGATTTTGCAAAATAGCAGAGGGTGCATGTATTTTGTGTTGGACACACAAAAAAGTGCTGGGCACCTCGCCCAATCGAATAGTAGTGTCGTAATAGGCTGTAAACCAGCATGGTGCACCACACGTATCTGCATGAATGGCACCCTTTGTATCACCTTATCTATATGCTATTATAATACCAGCAACCACCCCCTTCATGCATAGACAGTATGTGAGTGGTTGTCTTATCGGTATTTTTGCATTTGTGCAATCTCCCCATGTATTATACTGTGGCTTTTCTGCATACTGTGTGAACAGGTATCAATTTAATGTGCAGTCTAAGGCCATGTTCACACGGCTTAAAATGGGCCGTATTTCGGTCCGTAATTACGCGCTGAAGTGCGCAAATTACGGGCTGAAAACGGCCCATTCATTACGGTAATTCACAGTTCTCATAGAGAATTATGGATTAAGTCTCCTCCCCCGCCCGGCGAATCCGCCGGGCGGGAGATAATTGACATGTGAATTACTAGCGGCGTATACGCGCCGCTGGCAATTCAAGTCAATGGGCCGGCGAAGTGCCGGCCCCCCCCACACACACCCCCGCCCCCGCCCCCCCCGTCCATACGCAAAATTGCGGGGCTTTTACGTCCGAATTAACCCTTTTGTAAACATAGCCAATTGTTCCCATAGCAATAGCTGCCTGTTTATTTTTCCCCAAGTAGCTGGGGGCCCAGTGTTGCCTCTTTACGGGTTTTCAGTTTCAGCCCGCCTTTTTTAAAGCTCTGGTATGGTTTGTTTTGTGGTTTTTAAAAGTAGTTTCTGTGTTCATTCATTCATACCGTAGGAGGGACACCCACGTTGCCTTAAAACTTCTATAAGATGAATGATTTTGCAAGATATAGCAGAGCCGAGTTTGTTATCTGGCAAAGCTACTTGTGCTATCATAGTGTATGACCTTGGTTGCCTGTGGCAGGACTATAGGGGGACCCACTAAGAAATTGCAATGCACAAAGCATAAACTTTCCAAAATTCAATGAGGTTCAGCTGTGTTACATATTACTGTAATGCCCCTTCAGCATTTTTTTTGCTATGAGCACTTTTATGAAACCTGCGGGACCCCCCGATTTCATTGTTTTAAAGGGGGTTTTAAACCCCCCCCCCCCCCCCCCCCCAAAAAAAAATGTGCCTTTGTTCTCCCGAAAAAAATTTGTCTCCCTCATCCCATTAAAATTGGTAGGGGTTTTATGCGTTATGCCCGGTTTGGCGCATTAGTGCATTTTGCTCCAAACCGACGCAACCGTATTATTCTGGAACGACGCGTCCCCCGCAGACTTGGAGCGTCCAAAAGTGTTGTGTCTGGTGCAGATTGCGTACGACTGTTCATACTGTACATCTATAGAACAGGGCTATGACAGATTTTTGGCTGCAAAGCCCGGCAGAAAATTGGCACAGCCCTTTTCATTCAAGTCACCCATTGTCTTTTTGGCCAAAAATGCATAAAATCTGCTGTTTTTTTAAAAAGATAATTGTTTTTTTTTTTTTTAATGAAGCTTTTAGAGTTTTTTTCATTAAAAAGTATATATTAGAAAACACATTTTTTTTTAAGTACCCCCAGGAAGAAGATCTGTTCCCATAAAATGATCAAAAACTTTCTTTTGGGAAAATTTGTTACCCCCCGGTAAAAATAAAGGGAACGCACTGATAAAAGCTACTGTATTCTGTTGTTTTCTGTTCTTTTTGGCCCGGGGATGAACAATTTACAATAAAAGTTTTGCTCATTTCATGGTGGTGGTGAACCCTTGGGGCAAAGTTTGATTTTTTGGGTTGTATTTAGTAAAATAGAAGGCCGAATTATATTTTAATGGGGGTAATAATAAAAGTAAATTTAATCCCGGTACAAGGGGTTTATTTTTGGATTTTGAAAAAAAGAACCCCCTGTTGGTAAAAAAACCAAAGGGGTTTGTTCCCAGTAATGGGGATTTTTGGATAAGTTAAAAGGAGAAAGTTGGTGGGGCCCCCAGGGGAGCCCCCCCCCCTTTAGGGGGTTTTTGCTGGGGTTTTGGGCCCGCCCGATATTGGAGTGCGCCTGGTTATGTATCTAGAGAACAGGGCTGCGCCAGTTTTTGGGCTGAAAAGACACCAGACTACTTGTGCAGTCCCGTTCATGCATGTCACCCATTATCTTCTTCCTGGTTGGACACTTTGTGGACTGTCTTTTTATCTACTGAGTCCCACTATATGCGGATCTATAAATATTCACTTATAGGCATAGAGACGCTCATCATTTATAGACTCTCTGCGGCATAGTTGAAAGTTGGTTTTTTTTGTTTTTGGTTTTCTTTTTTTTTTATTTGATGTTTCTTCCTTCACAATATTTTATGCATTATATAATTTGCAATGTGGAAAAAACCTACAAAAAAACACCATAAAAAACCACAATAACCTTTTTTATTGGGGCTATACCACTTTCGGTGAAAAAAGCTATACTTACACATGCTGGGAATTAAAAAAAAAAAAGTTATAACTGGCCACAAAATTGCTATGAAGAGCATTGTTCGCTAAGGTTTTTCCCGGGTAAAATGGACCGTATTTGGCCTTAACGGCCCTGGTTGGGGGCCAAAATGGGATTATTGTTTTCCCTTATAAGGTTTTTTGGTTTATTTTGGGGAAAAAGGCCGGGGTGGGTTTTACTGGTTTTCTAGGGCGTAACCCCAGGTTGTTTGCTTAATTTGGGGCCCCCCCATTGCTGCCCCCCCCCCTTTCCCCCGGGAATTCGGGGGGTAATTTGCTAAAACACCGTGTGCAAGCCTTTAACCTTTAAAATTTAAAAAGGGCTGTAGTTTTTTCCAACCCCCTTTCTTTGATTCAGGGGTTTTATTTGGTTTTTTTTTGAATTTGGCCGTGCTGGCCCCACAGGGGGGTGAACAGGTCTGAGCTTACCCAGGCTGGCAGCCTATCAGGAAATCAAACAGGCTGTTTGCCCATACAACCCCGGCTGGCAGCCTTCAGGAAGATAACAGGTTGTAGCTATGCCCAGTGCTGGGGAGTTCAGGAGAATAAAAAAGGTCTGTTGTATAGCAAACCCCCGCTGGGAGCCTAACATGAGAGATTGAACAGGT
Source organism: Phyllomedusa bahiana (assembly GCA_025379985.1). Lineage (NCBI taxonomy): Eukaryota > Metazoa > Chordata > Amphibia > Anura > Hylidae > Phyllomedusa > Phyllomedusa bahiana. Next base: position 34,992 of record JAODAL010013373.1, on the reverse strand, counting down.
CTGTAGTATGCAAGTGCTGGAGCCTTCAAAAGGGGAAATCAAAAAAAGGGGTTTTCCCTTTTTGGGTTAAAAAGGGGCTATAGCAAACCAGTGCTGGCGCTATCAGGAGGATTGAACAGGTGTCTAGTAAGGAAACCTGAGGAGCGATGCGCCCATAAAGAGGGGATATCTGGAATGGTAGGATGCTGTTAATGGACTTTTTTGAAAAGTGACTTTTTTTTTGCAAGATCTTTAACATAAAAAGCAGCAATCTCTGTACTGAGACAACCCCTTTAAGAAAAGCTTGAAAAAAATGCACAAACTTTTATCGGCATTTTAGTAGCCTTTTTTCTGCTCTAACATAGTTTATTAGTTTAGTTTATCTTTCTGTTTGTTGATTTTTAACTGATATACTATCAGATAATCCATACAGCACCCAATAGGCCAAGCAAATTTATCTTACTATGATGTGCATAAAATATCGATAGACTGCAGGAGACAAGTCTTTGCACAGCTTTATAGTAGCAGAATGTAACTTGACATGATATTACAGCATTTCATGTTGTATAAGGTGGTTTTCACAAGAAAAAATCTTTTCTAAAAAATTTTTATTAAGTGCTTGGTAGTATGGGCAAGAATAAGGGTTTCAGTAGGGGTATAAAAAAAGGAGAAAAAACGTGACATGTATTTATGCCCGAGAGTGTCCTTCCTTGCCTCAACGTATCAGGATATAAATGGCGTAAGGTGACCAGCTTTGAGAAAAAAAAAAGTGATTGCATGATACTCTGTTGGGAGTTATTTATGCTGCATGTGTCTATAAGTAGCCACCTAGTTGCTATGATGTGAAATGCAGCTGTATCAGGAGTTGTTTATGCTGTTGCTGTCTATATGTCACCACTTAGTGATTGGTGTGTGAAATTCAGCTCTATTAGTAGTGGTTTATGCTGTATGTGTCAATATGTAGACACCTAGGGTGACATTTATGAATTTGCATGCACCATTTTTGTAACTTGGTACCGACACACCAGTTCTAAATATCTATAGAGGAGTGTATAATACGACAGTATGAATGAAAGTGTCATGCGCCAAACATTTCTGGTACATGGAGTGGTATGCGCCAAACTTTGTATGGCAGTTTTGCACTAAACTTTGGAGCTTTAAAATGTGTTGTCAGGTGCACATTGCACCAAGTGTGGCCATACGCCTGTTTGTACATCTGTGGAACCAGCAATATACGTAAGAAAATGGTGAAGGCGAATTCATAGATGTCGCCCCTAATGGTTATAAAATACAGCTCTGTCAGTAGTTGTTTATGATGTATATGTCTGTAAGTAGCCACCCAATTGTTGTGATGTGAAAAGTAGTTCTGTCAGGAATTGTTTGTATGTGCGACATTTATGAACGGGGCTGCACCAAAAGTCCGGCACCTTTTCAGCCTGAGATCTAGAGCAGCCCCGCTCGCTATATTTTAACATTGCCTGTACCCCAGTATCAGGCACATTACAGAGCACCCGTGACACTTTGTAATGCACCTGATTTCATGGGGCGTGCAGGAGGTGGGGTGCACTAGAACCGTACGAAGCTATAGATTTATAGCTTTAGTCCGGCAACTCTAGGCGCATTACAGCTGGAACAGGTAGAACAATTTCAAAGTGGTTTATCTGAGCCATAATTGTCATCTAGAATGCGCCTGATTTATAACCCACAGTAGAACAGGTTCATAAATCAGGCTTATTCTACACTATTCTTATGTGCAAAAGAAATTGGCGTCTAAGCACAATAAATCATACATGTCGCCCTATGTGTCTAGCCTCCTGGTGGTTGTGATGTGAAATACAACTCTGTCAGGAGTTGTTTATGCTAAGTGTGTCTATACGGGAGCAGTGTGTAACTTCACTGTAATATTACAGCATTTAATGTTATCTGACCTTATTTCACAACAAACGCCATTTAAAAAATTACGTCAACATTTTATGCTATGATATCACGGTATGTTGTCTGTCAAGTTTAGCTTTGCTACATCTGTGCATCCCTAATAATTTATAAAGTCTCAAGAAACTGCAGGATTGTAATATACCTTCTGGGGGATTTAGCCCCAATACATATAATAGCCCATATTTACTATTGCTGTCTAAAAGTTAGATAGTGTACATGTAGGCAGTCTACACACGTTCCAGATTATCACGGCGGCTCATACTGCTTGATCACTTTGGCCCATCTTTAGAAACAGCTAGGCTTTTTTAGACCAACTATTGTTGGTTCACTTTCTACAGGAGAATTCTAGGCCATTTGGGGGGCAGTTTTGTTGCAACTGTTTCCTGCAAAGCCCTACCCACTGTGCTTCTGACAGATAACGGAGGTAACTACACAGATTCTGCAGCTTGTATGGCTTGTGCTCCATTGGCTGCCTATTGTATATAATACCGCCACATCATTCTATTCTCCAGTTATATCTATAAATCAGGCATATTCTACACTATTCTTATGTGCAAAAAATTGGCATCCAAGCACCATAAATCATACATGTCGCCCTATGTGTCTAGCCTCCTGGTGGATGTGATGTGAAATGCAGCTCTGTCAGGAGTTGTTTATGCTATGTGTGTCTAAACGGGAGCAGAGTGTAACTTGACTGCAATATTACAGTGTTTTATGTTATCTGACCTTATTTCACAACACAAGCCATTTAAAAGATTACGTTAACGTTTTCTGCCATGATGTCACGGTACGTTGTCTGTCAAGTTTAGCTTTGCTACATCTTTGCATCCCTCATAATTTATAAAGTCTCAAGAAACTGCAGGATTGTAATATACCTTCTGGGGGATTTATCCCCAACACATATAATAGCCCATATTTACTATTGCTGTCTAAAAGTTAGATAGTGTAAACGTAGGCAGTCTACACACGTGCCAGATTATCACGGTGGCTCATACTGTTTGAGAAATTTGGCCCGTTTTTAGAAACATCTAGGCTTTTTAGACCAATTATTAGTGGGCTTACTTTCTATAGCAGAATTCTTGGCCGTTTGGGGGCAGTTTTGTTGCAACTGTTTCCCGCAAAGCCCTACCCACTGTGCTTCTGACAGATAACAGAGGTAACTACACAGATTCTGCAGCTTGTATGGCTTGTGCGCCATTGGCTGCCTACAGCATATAATACCGCCACATCACTCTATTCTCCAGTTATATTTATATATAGACATCTATTATATTTCTATATGCAGAGGTGTAAAATATACCAGTGGATAAGACCAGCTCCTCTATGTCTGTTTGCACAGTATCTCCATCCATTGGAGGCAATCATGCTAGTAATTCCCACATAGTCATTAATTCCTGGTGTATAATACCGTATATCAGGGTCAGGTCGCTTTCAGAAAGAAAATGCATTCAGCATAGAATAAATTTCATAGAATTTCTTCTTCTACATGACATTTCATCCTGACAGCTCTCCCTTGCCATAATCTATAAGGTTCCCCGTGCATGTTTATGGGATAATACTGCATATGGAAATAATGCGATTTCATCTCATGCACTCATTATTCTTAACTCTTTAGAGTGCACATCATCCCGGCAGTCATAAATCTGTCATTCAAGTGTTCCCGTCCTCCTGCTGCTGCATCAACCCCCTCCCTGTAACGTACTTATAGCTCTCCACTTACATGCCTGACATTATTACAGATAATGGATTCTGCTGCTCTATGACTTTCACCGCAGCGACTGTCTAGGATCCATTGTCATAGACTACAGGGCACGACATTATACATGTGCATGTTAATAATGCCAGGCTTTCCCCTCTTCTGCAGTCTTTACACCACACGCGATTAAGACATATGACGTAAACGCTTCGAAGGAACATGACTTTTGGTGTTATACTGCTACCAATGCTATGCTACCATTCTATGGGCATTTTAAAGGGGTTTTCTCGCTACATAGAATAGCTTTCAGCATGTAGGGAACACTAAATGAAGACGTTTTCCAAATATATTGCGTTGTTCATTTTTTTTTTTTGTTAAGGAGCTACAAGTGATTTTATCACCTTCTGAGGGCTCTCTCTGGTTCCCCAAGTGACCAACCTGTGTACTTCTCCCTCTGCTGTTTGTTCTATCTGATAGCAGGGAGTGATGTCATCACACAGGTCTTGGTAGCAGCAGCACAGACACAGAACTTTGGACAGTGAGAGCTTGTTTGTTATCTGATCTTTCAGACAAAAGCCAGTAATTACTAATGTTTCCTTTAACTCAGAAGCTTCCCTGGTCCTGACAGCATGAGATTTATCTAATTAGCAGAAGTCTGAATACACGGAGCTCATATGTAATTACAGACAGCTTGTCCAGGAAGGGACAGAGCCAAGCAGCATTATTTCATTCATGCATCCTATGAAATCTTGAGATGAGACAACCCCTTTAAGTACATATATGGATTTGGACATCGATAGATTCTGCATGGACTGAAGTTATAGAGCCATCTTGTACTGTTTTTTAATCAATTTCACTGCATTCCTGTTTCATAAATAGAATGCAAGCACTGCAGTTAAGACTGAAACAAGTGGTGTCATGTTATAATGCAGGTTTATATGCTATTAAAGTTGTGGGAAATGGTCAAACCTGTATTGTCATTAGTGGTTATTACAAAAACGTAACTTGGTGGTATGTGCACAAATGAGAACTAGGGGTCACAATGAAAGGCGAAACCGTGATTCAGTGCTATTTATGCCTACAGATGTGTCCTTCCTTCTTTACTTCAGTCTCAAAAGCCTGCTAGCTTTGAAAATTCATATGATTTCATGATACTCTGTAGGGAGTTGTTTATACTATATGTGTCTATATGTAGCCCATTGTTTGGTATTTGAAATGTAGCGCTTTCAGGAGTTGTTTATGAGGTATGTGTCTTTATGTTGCCACTCAGTGGATGGTATGTGAAATGTAGCGCTGTCAGGAGTTGTTTATGATGTATGTGTCTTTATGTGGCCTTCCAGTGAATGGTATGTGAAATCAAGTTCTGTCAGGAGTTGTTTTTGCTCTATGTATTGATAAGTACAAATGTAGCACAGTTCAGCTTGACTGTGATATCATGGCTTTTCGTTCTATCTGCTATTAGCTGTACACAAAGCCAATCAGAAAGCATTGAAAAAGTTGAGATAACATCTGTAGTTGTTGAGTGGATGGTATGTGACATATAGCTGTGTCAGGAGTTGTTTATGCTTTGTGTGTCTATGACTGGCCATCAAGTGGATGGTATACAATATGAAGCTCTATCAGGAGTTGTTCATGGTATATGTGAGCACCCATTTTATTTTTTATGTGAAATGCAGCTCAGTCAGGAGTTGTTTATTCTATATATAACTATATGTGGCCACCCACTGGGTGGTATAACAAAAAACGCTCTGTTGGGAGTTGATTATTCTATACATGGCTTTATGTGGCCTCTCTGTCATTGGTATGTAAATAAAGCTCTCTCAGGATATGTGTATGCAATGTGTGTCTATTTGTTGTCATCCAGTGGTTGTTATGAAACCTACAGCTCTGCCAGGAGTTTTCTATGCTATGTTAGTCTATATATGGTTTCCCATTGATTTTTTTCATGAAATGCAGCTCTGTAAAGAGTTGTTTATGCTATAGTTGCCTATACCGTTTGTGGTCACCCAGTGGTTGTGATGAAGGTTGCAGCATTTTGAAGGTTTAGATAGCATGTCACAATAATGTATTGAATATGTATTTGAGCATTGGATTGATGAATGCTAAATTGGTGAGGAATCACCAGGAATCCTACTAATAGACCCAAGTTCCTCATTCCTCCAGTCATAAGACTGTCGCTAGGATAAAGTGGTGGAGACCTTGGGTCCTACAGCTCTATTCAAAGTTTATGGCATTGATGGAAAGAGATGAGCGTTACTCTTTGTCTCCAGCTTCTGTTGTTGAAGTAATATGGGAAAAAAGTGTTCAACAGAGCTTTCCATAAAATCATCACATTCTCATTTCTTAGCACATTAAGCTCCATCCTATCACCGTGCCGTGCGCTGTGTCTGTTGTAAAATGTTTGGTTAGATTGTATCAGGTCTCACTGACTAAATTCATCTGTCTGTCTGCTAAGGCCCTCAGTGATTGGCTGTAAACTATGAGGAGAGCTAGATGAAAGCATTCAGTTTCCCTGCAGCGCCCCCGCAGGAAAAACAAAGTATTACACAATAATCTTTTAAAATCAATAGGTGTCAGGGGCATAACTTTGGTTTTTATAGCAAAATCAAATAGGTCCCCACCTAATTGCAGGAAAATGAAATAGCAACATAAGTAGCAATAATTAAAGATTTAACAAATAGTGCCATGTATCAGAGAAGCCACATAGTAGTGCTAGATAGTGGAAGGCCACCAACCTGTTATTCCTTACAAAAAGGTACAATATTCTTGCACCTGAATGGACAGCCAACCTCTTGGCCCCAATCCCAGTTGCAGCCCCACCCAGGTATAGTTATGCCCATGTAGTAGTTTTTTTGTTTTTTTTTGTACAATATATGGGTATGGATATGAAGTGCTCTTTGTAGAAAATCTTCACTCAGGTTTATAAGGGAGAATCCTGAACAGCAAAGAAAAATTTCAATCAAAAATCTCTGCCGCATTTTCACAATGTCCATTCTAAGTTTTTAAAAACTTGCATTATTTAACCATTTCAAAACCAGTCTAATGTAATAATGATGAATACACAAGATTAAAGGGGTGTTCCTAAAAGGTACTTTGGGGAGAAACTAATAAGGAGGAGGTGCAGAGTTGAAAAAAAATCCAAAATTCACACCAAATTCCGAATTTTAGGTCAATTTCCATGGAGATAAAGAAAAAACTCATCTGATCCACATGGCTGGTTATATAATCCGCTATGGATTTTCTGTGCTCAGTCCATGTGAAAAATTTGCAAAAGTTTAAACCTGTCTGCATTTGTCCTCATAGTCTGGTTGAGAGCTTAAAGGGGTTGTCTAATCTCAAAGATTCATAGGAAGCATGAATGAAATAATGCTGCTTTGCTTTGTAACTTCCTGGTCAAGATGTCTTTAATTAGAATATGAGCTCCGTGTATTAAGACCTCTGTTAATTAGATAAATCTCAATCTATAAGGACCAGGGAAGCTTCTGAGTTAAAGTAGTAATTACTGGCTTTTGTCTGAAAGATCAGATAACAAACAAGCTCTCACTGTCCAAAGTTATGTGCTGCTGCGACCTGTGTACATCACTCCCTGCTATCAGATAGAACAAACAGCAGGGGGGGGGGGAGAAGTACACAGGTCGGTCACTTAGGGAACCAGAGAGAGCACAGAAGGTGATAAAATCACTTGTAGCTCCTTAACAAAAAAAATGAACAAAGCAATATATTTGGAAAACATCTTTATTTAGTGATCCCTACATGTTGAAAGCTAATCTTTGTAGCGAGACAACCCCTTTAAGGGGCACTGTGGTCCATGGACTTAGTAGTTAATGGGGTCCCAGCATGTCCTCTCGACTGATAAATGAGTGTAAGTGTAGGGAAAACCCATTTGTATTTTTGTCTTGCAACCAAATTAGACTCATTTTATTATAATATCCCAAAAACTTGAATCACCTTTTAGAAAAAAAGTATGTAAAAAATTACCAGTTTGTAAACCGAAGTGCACAAGGTTACAAAGCCATAAAGAGTTGAAGGTTTTCAGTAAGTAATGTAAACAAGCTTCCGTCTTTCAAGATAAGGAACAGATCAGGGAGTCATATCACCAGCCCAGCCACTGCTGGAGCCTGTAGAAACAGAGAGAGATGGTCGGTAACTAGGGAAGCTTGTGTGCAAAAGCAGGAGATAAGATCTGCTCCTCACTCCTCAAAGAGAAGGAAAATCAGAAAAGCAATGTATTTAGTAATAATCTTGATTTACCTTTGCCTACATTTTTAAAGCTAATCAATGAAACAGGAATACCCTTTGCAGTTTTTGTGTTTTTTAAAAAAAAGGAATGTATTTGTACAGGTATATTTTGAAAAAAAACACAACACATGACTTTTTGATAGAGAAAAAAATCCACTGAAGGTCTATGGGAAGAAAAATTCTACAAATAGCCTGAAAAATGTCTACACCTACAGCATACTGAGCATGAAAAAGACTGCCACTGACGCAAAAAAACACATCTAAAGTGCAAAAACATGCTGCAAAAAAAAGCCATCTGTATTACATTATATATTTGCCTATTGACTTTCAGCTAACATCTACCGGCTGTAACTTTTTGCAACAAAAAATTAAAATCGGAAAAAAAAAACGTTTTACATAGAGAGGGGTTTTTTGCAGTTTTTTTTATTTTTTTTTTGCAAAACTGCAACCTGTGAATTCCCCTTCTTGTGTTATTTCTGTTAATCCCATCTAATGACGATGCTACTAATCTCAGTAACGTGCTATATGTGGGCACAGTGGAGTGTTGACACTGACTGCGAAAGCTCCAGATATAACAGATTGATGTACTTTGCTTGTAAAATGACTAAAAACAGTTATTCTGAACAAATTTTCTAGTGATTTTGCGAGGGACAATCAGTGCAAATTGCCAATTTCCTTTGGACCGACGCCTGATTGATTTAATTTCTCTGTCTCGCAGAATATGAGCCTTTTAGCTAATTTAAGTTTCATTATTCTGCACGGAGAATCTGTTTAGACTCTGAAGTGGGTGCCGTGAAGGAGACCAATTTTCGTGTATTAATTGCAAGTCGGCTCAGATCTAATTTAGCACTTAATACTTTTCACTACACATCTTGAGCGACTCACAATGGTGGCCATATTTAATTATCACGCAAAAAAGACTGCACGTCAGGTGTTTCTCCAGGAGGTAAGAGCTTGGGCTTCAAATATTTTCTTGAATAGGAAATGACCTATTGTTTAACTCATGTTATTATGTTAAACACATTTTAAGGAATTTCTTTTTTTTTTTTTAATTTTCTATATCACAATCATTTTTTTAAAAAATTTCCCTGCAGTTTTCATTTTGGCCACTAGGCTTAACATAGTCTACACTTCTGTTTGTAGAGAAATTTTTTCAGCAGTCTCTTCATTATAGCACAGGCGATTACACTGAAAGGTGACCCAATGTGTATAGATAACAAGGACCACCAGACACAATAGGAATGTCACAGCTCCCCCCCTCACACACTATTCCCAGGTCACGAACATCCACAACACTCTCCTATAGAATCAGTCAAGGGGTTCGCCTCCCATTCACAGGCTCCTATGTCCGGGAAAGCTGCGAAAAGCTCTCTCAAAATCTGCTAAAACACTCAGGAAGATGGCCCCCCATAAACAAAAACAGAAAAAAAAAAAAATAAATCTGCAATCAGAAAATAAAAGAAGAAACAAAGATATATTAGTATCTAGCTCTAATTAGTAATATATACATGTATATATATATATATATATATATTGTAAAAATAAAATAAAAAATTTAGATATACATTAAAAACACACTTTAAACACTCACCGGCCACTTTATGGGTACCCCCTTCCCAACTGCTCGTTAACATTTAAATTTTAAAATCAGCCAATCACATGGCGGCAACTCAGTGAATTTAGGCATGTAGACATGGTCAAGACAATCTCCGCATTAAAACCGGCATCTTTTGGGGGGAAGAAAGGTGATTTGAGTGCCTTTGAACTGGCATGGTTTTTGGGGGCCAGAAGGGGTGGCTGAGTATTTCCGAAAGCTGATCTCTGGGTTTTCACGCACAACCAACTCTAGGGTTTTTTAGAGAATGGTCCGAAAAAAAAAAACTCCCGTGAGCCATCTGTGGCGGAAAGCCTTTTGATGCCCGAGGTCATAGGAGTGGGGGAACTGGTTCGAGTGATAAAAGGAACAGTGACTCAAAAACCACCCTTCAACCAAGGGAGCGAAGGCTCTTGAACGCACATACGGGGAACTTTTAGGAGAGGTACGCACAAAGACCACACCGGGTGCACTCCTTTCACAAGAACAGGAAACTGAGGCTCCAATTTTTTCCCAAAACTCATCGAAAATTGGACGTAGAAAATTGGAAAAAACGTTGCCTGGTTGATGAGTCTCGTTTTTTGCTGCACATTTGGTGGTTTGGTCAGAATTTTGGCGTCAACAAATGAAAAAACATGGATCCATCCTGCCTTGTATTTAACGTTCAGGGGGGTGGGGTGGGTCATGGTGGGGGGAATATTTTCTTGGGATCTTTGGCCCCTTGGGACCAAATTGAGCATCGTTGCAACCCTTTTGGAATCTATGCACAAAGAATAGGGGAGTTTTGAAGGCAAAAGGGGGTCCAACCCCTTCTAGCATGGTGTACTAAAAAAGTGGCCGGTGGTGTATATACCGATTATCGAGTATAAGCCACGAGAAAAGCCGGGCACCCCACTTTTTCCACAAAAAACCGGGAAGTTTTGACCGAGTATAAGCCTAGGGTGGAAAAACGCGGGGATGGGGAATTTAAAAAAAAAAATAGATCCCAAAAAATTACATACAGTATATTTTCCCCCTAGGCAAAATAGGGGAGGGATAGGCAGTTTAATGTCCCCCCTAGGCAGGGTTTTAGGCACTATAGGTTTTATAGGGAGGTATAGGATGCCCTAGTCCCCATACCTGGCTATAGGCAGGTAATGCCCCCATAGCAAGTTATAGGCAGGTTAGGGCCAAATTTCAAGTTTTAGGCGGTATAGGTCCCCCCAGGAGGTTTAGGGAGTATAGGTCCCCCTAGGGGAGGTTTTTAGGCAGGTAAGGGGTTTTAGGCGGGATAGCCCCCCCAGGCAGGTTTTTGGGAGGGGATAGGTCCCCCTAGGTAGGTTTTTAGGCAGGATAGGTCTTTAGCAGGTATAGTCCCCTAGGCAGGGATAGTTCCCCCCAGGGAGTTTTAAGGGAGGTATAGGGCGTTTGGGGGCATAGTCCCCCTAGGTAGGTTATAGGGGAGGCATAGTCCCCCCAGGTAGGGTTTTAGGCAGGGAAGTCCCCCTAGGAGGTTTTGCGGGATAGTCCCCCTAGGGGAGGTTTTTAGGCAGCCCTGTCCCCCCAGGGGGTTTATAGGAGGCTATCCCCCTTGGATTATGGGAGGCATAGTCCCCTATGGAGTTATAGGGGAGGTTAGTCCCCCCCAGGTAGATTTTAGGCAGGGAAGTCCCCCTAGGAGGGTTATAGGGAGGTTAGGTAGGTATAGGTCATTATGCCAGGATAGGCCCCCCTGGCAGGCTAAGGGAGGCATAGGCAGATTTTAAAAAAAAAAAAAACCCCACTTCCCCAACCCCCGGCTCCGTCTCCCTCGCCGCTCCGCCTCCTCACTGTCCGGCCTCCCGCGCGCTCTCCCTCATCTTCTCGGCACAGGCGCGTGACGTCATCAGGCCGCGCACGCAGCGTGATGACACACGCTGCCTGTGCTGGAAACTCCGGACGGCCGCAGACGCCCGGAGTCCACTGCGGAGCAGGGAGCGCTCGCTCTCTGCTCCGCAGTGGTATCTGTTCACTTGTATGCGCTCCGGAGGCCACGGACCACAGCAGCGACTGGACAATGTCAGCTGTACTCTGCATAAAGTTATAAACGCTCCCAGAGGAGCCGCATATAACTGAAGCGTCCCTGTCGGCGCACAGGCCATCGCAGCACCCGAGCGCCGACAGTGACTTGAGTATAAGCCGAGGGGGGATTTTTCAGCAAATTTTTTCTGCTGAAAAACTCGGCTTATACTCGAGCATATACGGTGTATATATATAATATATATATAATATATATATATATATATATATATATATATATAAATATACTGCACAGACCAAGAGTTTGGACACACCACCTCATTACAACAGTTTTCTGTATTTTCATGACTATAAAAATTGTAGATTCACACCGAAGGCATCAAAACTATTAATTAACACATGTGGAATTATATACTTAATTGAAAATCTGTCTTATATTCTAGGTTCTTCACCTTTTGCTTTGATTACTGCTTTGCACACTCTTGGCATTCTCTTGATGAGCTTCAAGAGGTCATCACCTGAAATGGTTTTCCAACAGTTTTGAAGGAGTTCCCAGAGATGCTTAGCACTTGTTGGCCCTTTTGCCTTCACTCTGCGGTCCAGCTCACCCCAAACCATCTCGATTGGGTTCAGGTCTGGTGACTGTTGAGGCCGGGTCATCTGGCGTAGCATCCCATCATTCTCCTTCTTGGTCAAATAACCCTTACACAGTCTGGAGGTGTTTGGGGTTATTGTCCTGTTGAAAAATAAATGATGGTCCAACTAAACACCAACCAGATGGAATAGCAGCCGCTGCAAGATGCTGTGGTGACCAGGCTGGTCCAGTATAATCCCCAACAGTGTCACCAGCAAAGCCCCCCCCACACCATCACACCTCCTCCTCCATGCTTCATGGTGGGAACCAGGCCCCCCCCACACCATCACACCTCCTCCTCCATGCTTCACGGTGGGAACCAGGCCCCCCCCACACCATCACACCTCCTCCTCCATGCTTCATGGTGGGAACCAGGCAGGTAGAGTCCACTCGTTCACCTTTTCTGCGTCGCACAAAGACACGGTGGTTGGAACCAAAGATCTCAAATTTGGGCTCATCAGACCAAAGCACAGATTTCCACTAGACTAATGTCCATTCCTTGTGTTCTTTAGCCCAAACAAGTCTCTTCTGCTTGTTAACTGTCCTTAACAGTGGTTTCCTAGCAGCTATTTTACCATGAAGGCTGCTGCACACAGTCTCCTCTTAACAGTTGTTGTAGAGATGTGTCCGCTGCTAGAACCCTGTGTGGCATTGACCTGGTCTCTAATCTGAGCTGCTGTTAACCTGCGATTTCTGAGGCTGGTGACTCGGATGAACTTATCCTCCGCAGCAGAGGTGACTCTTGCTCTTCCATTCCTGGGGTGGTCCTCATGGGAACCAGTTTCTTTGTAGCGCTTGATGGTTTTTGCCACTGCACTTGGGGACACTTTCAAAGTTTCCACAATTATTCGGACTTACTGACCTTCATTTCTTAAAGTAACGATGGCCGCTCGTTTTTCTTTAATTAGCTGCTGTCACGGCGGCCGCGTGCGCCGCTGCCCCTGCGGTCGCTCCCCTGCTTGCTGGGGGGTCCGGCGCGTGCATCGCGGTCACCCGCGACCACCCCCGTGCCTTCTGTCCCTGCGCCGGCTCGCTTACCTGTCCTCAGTCCTTTGCACGCTGCGCCCGTCTGTTCCGGCTGCTGCGCTCGTGCCTGTCCCTTAGTGCGCGCGCGCGACAGCTGGTCTAGATTTAAAGGGCCAGTGTCCCGTTAATTGGTTCTTTGCCGGACGCTGGTCCTATATAAGGGTTACGCCCCCAGCACTCGCTGCCAGGTCGTTGGTGTGAGTTTAGTGAGCTAAGAGAGTGTCTAGTGTCCGTATTGATTACCCGTGTACCAGTCCGTTCCGCTATGTTTCCTGACCTTTCCTGTTTGCCGCCTGCCCTGACCGTCTGCCCGTCTCTGACTATGAACCTATGCCACCTGTCCTGACCTCCTGCCTGTCCCCGACTACGCCTTTGGATTACGTCTCAGTACCACGCATTACCCCGGCCGCCGCCACCGCAAGCAAGTCACGTCAGGGGTAACGACCTGTAGCCTCAGCCGCAGCAAGTCCATCCCTTTGCGGGCGGGCTCTGGTGAAATACCGGGGGCTACTTAGATTCCGTTCCCTGGCGTGGCTTAGCTATCATCGCTTGCGGTGGTCCAGCGAATCCACCAAACCCTTACAGCTGCTTTTTTCTTGCCATAATAGAAATTCTAAGGCCGTGTTCACACGGCTTATTCCCGACGGATTTGTGAGCCGTATTGAGCTCACAAATCCGCCGTGAATAAGGGGCGGGACGGGGCGGGGGGGCCGAGCGCGGCGGGGGCGCCGCTCCCGGCCCCATAGACAATGCATTGTTTGCGGCGCGCCGCGCCCGTAAATAATGTTCATTCACTTTCTCCCCCTGCGGCGGATTTTGCCGAGCGGGGAGGAGCGACGGAATCCACTGTTCTCTATGAGAGCAGTGGATTACCGTAATGACTCCGACGGATTGGCGCCGTATTGAAGCGCAAATCCGGTGCGGAGAACAGCGCCAATCCGTCTCCAAATAGGCCGTGTGAACGAGGCCTATCAGTCCATTCAGTAGGACTCTCAGCTGTGTATCCACCTGACTTCTGAACAACACAACTGATGGTCCCAACCACATTTATAAGGCAAGAAATCCCACTTCTTAAACCTGACAGGGCGACCTGTGAAGGGAAAACCATTTCAGGTGACGACCTCTAGAAGCTCATCAAGAGAATGCCAAGAGGGTGCAAAGCAGTAATCAAAGCAGAAGGTGGTTACTTTGAAGAACCTAGAATATAAGACAGATTTTCAGTTAAGTAAAATAATTCCACATGTGTTAATTCATAGTTTTGATGCCTTCAAGTGAATCTACAATCTTTATAGTCATGAAAATACAGAAAACTGTTGGAATGAGAAGGTGTGTCCAAACTTTTAATTCTTACAAATATATATATATATGCCTCAGCATGTTTGTACATTCGTACAGAGGACATTGCAGCCCAGACTAATCAGTTGGAGGTGGGGTTTTAAGGAAATCAATGCCACGCCACCCACTCATCAGTGTAGCGGAGAGAGGCTCCCGCTACACTCACCGTCAGCGCCCACCTCAAAGCAATATACAGGAATGTACAGCATGATTTAGGTGGTACCAAGTAGGGGAGGGTGAAGGAAGATGTCTCATCCAAACTCACTCCACTGTGCCATGCACTGAGCAATGTAGCAGATATATATTTTTTTATAAATATTTGGGTTTGCGGGTCATTTTCCCTGTACAGAAACTCTGTCCTTATGTGGATGTGTTTTCTATTCCAGTCACTCCTCTGGGACGGGGGATCTACTAACTTTATTATATGAGCCACACATTTGTTTGAAGACATTGAAACACTGTCCTGATTTGTCACTTTTAGAAGTGAAGCATCACTCTCAAGTACATTTATCTCTACTACTGGTGGTCGCCCACTAGAAGTAAAGGGCAATGTGTATGAACGGGGCTGCGCCAGTTTTCTGGTGTCCTTTGATTCAAAAAACCTGTCGTAGCCCCTGTTCAACAGATGTAGGACCTGTCCAATGCCAAACTCTGGCACATGCTGCGCCAGACCTGACACTTTTGTGTGCGGCAATTCTCCGAGGGTTGTTGCATTAGATTTGTACAATGCACCCTTTTTATGAATGTGTCATGATACAATGTCGCGCAAAACTATCGTAATACCCATACCAATTTCATAGTAGCGAGGCTGGGACAAATTTTGCCGCATACACTCTATGTGCCACTTTTTAGTGCGTAAATGTGTCTCACAACGGCACACATGTATAACGTGCTAAGACGCATTCATACCTACTGACAAATGCTGCGCTAACTGACTGAAAAGTACGACTGTCGAGGCGGCGCCACTTTTCATACATGTCCCCCAAAGTTTTCATCTACCTGGAGGAGAGCTAATTTGCATACTTTTTTTCCCATGGAGCATTGCCTGTAGATTGTTCGATATATTTGGGCACGAGAAGCTAAGATAGAATAGAGAACCTTGTCTAGTGACAGTCAGCAGACTCTGTTCAGTTGAGGTTAAGTGTTAACCTGATGAAGACATATGCACCCGAGCAGGAATAAAAGCTCCATGTATTAATAGGATGTAGGTAATTGACATCTAGTAACATCGAAAAGGGTTGTGACCCCAAACGTCTGATCTGTAATCCACTCTCGGACAACCCCGGCCGGTGCCAGCCGCGCTCCATTAACCATTGGTCTGACATTTCTGAAACATTAATGGTATCTGTTGGAGACTGAAGGCAGATATGAAGTATAGATGGATCTGGTAGAGGATGTGAGAGGCTCTCCATTCAGCCCCTGCTGTTTCGGGCCATTGTGTGGTGTAGGTTTTTTTTTTTATTTGGGCAGATGCTGAGGCCCCGGTGGTGTTTGCTCGCTGGGCGTCTAAACCAAGAAGAACGGACACAAAACAAGCTTGGAGGAACTTTTGAGAATCAGACTCTTTATGTCTGCTCAGATTATTTCTCTTAATTAAGTTAAAAAAAATATTGCTGTCAGCCTTGTCTCCTGATATGTGATTAAGTAGCCTCGGGCTACATGGTGTAGAATACTGTAGATGCTGGAGGGCGAGTCTGAGGGGGTAAACAAGAAAGGTACGAAGCACATTTACAATGTCTTGAAGGGGTTTTGCCACAAAGTAAAATTGACATGGGAAGCTTGGAAATTAAATAATAAGCATTTTCACCATTCATCATTATTAAAAATTCTGCACCGTTTTTGTTTTAGTTGCTTCTTTAGTGATCCATTGTTTATAGCTCATCTCCAGGGGATACGACCAGGGCTAAGAGCTTCTCAGTCCTGGTCGCACATGCTCAGACATCACCACTCCTCTTAGGCAGCTACTGAGTGTTCAAACCCCAGGTGCTGTCATTCTACTCTTGTCCTCTGTACTCCTTAGTAATTAATCAAACAGTGCAAATAAATAAAGAAAAGAAACCTCAATGAGGTCTGTGCATTGATAAAGAGAAAAAAATCCACAGGTTTGGTTTCTGCAAAGATTTGAACCTAGGACCCCTGTGCTGTGAGGCAAAAACTTTACCTCTTAGCTACAATGTTGCTACTCACAAGTCTATACATAAACAGACCTTTCTTTGACTAGAGAGAGGAAAGTCATGGTGATGTCATCCTGCTGGATCACGTGATATGCAATTCAAACAAATCACACACGCCTCCTTCTGAGCACACAGAGCTGAAGAGCGGGATGCAGGAGGTTAGAAATGAGATTGTGGCAGAACCCCTTTAAAGGCTCACGTCCAATAAGACTCTGAGTACAGCAGGTAAATGCGAGATGAGGGTGGAAAGCCAGACAGGCAGGGCAATGACTAGAGCATTTTCTCATAAAATTAATCCACTCTAAGTCTAGAAAATATCACAATCTGAGGACATTTGTATATGGAAAACCAATAACTGATTACATGTAGATGACAAGACCCACATTACAGTCACCTGGTATCCAAAAAGCAGGTAGAGAGCAGCACTGTGCATGTAGTACAAGTATATAGCAGGATAGTACAGCTAGCACAGGTAGAGAGCAGCACTGTACATGTAGTACAAGTATATAGCAGTGTAGTACAGGTAGAGAACAACACTGATCATGTAGCACAAGTATATAGCAGTATAGTACAGGTCGAGGGCAGCAATGTGCATGTAGTACAAGTATATAGCAAAATAGTACAAGTAGCACAGTTAGAGAGCAGCACTGTATATGTAGTACAAGTATATAGCAGAATAGCACAAGTAGCATAGGTAGAGAGCAGTGCTGTCATGTAGTACAAGTATATTGCAGTATAGTACGGATAGCACAGGTAGAGAGCAGCACTGTACAGGTAGTACAAGTATATATCAGCACAGTACAGGTAGGAAAGATATAAAGCAGCACTATACAGGTAGTACACGTATATTGCATTTATAGTACAGGTAGCACAGGTAGAGAGCAGCACTGTACATGTAGTACAAGTATATAGCAGAATAGTACAGATAGCACAGGTAGAGAGCAGCACTGTACATGTAGTACAAGTATATAGCAGAATAGTACAGATAGCACAGGTAGAGAGCAGCACTGTACATGTAGTACAAGTATATTGCTGTTATAGTACAGGTACCATGGGTAGAGAGCAGCACAGTGTATGTAGTACAAGTATATAGCAGAATAGTACAGGTAGCACAGGTAGAGAGCAGCACTGTACATGTAGTACAAGTATATAGCAGAATAGTGTAGGTACCACAGATACAGAGCAGCAATATACATGTAGCAAAGGCAGAGATCAAAACAGTAATGTAGTACAGCTAGACAGCAATATACTCCATGTACCACCAATAGAGGTCAATACACTTTATGTAGCAGTACAGTTTATATAAGTAATGGGCAGTTCTGTAAATGTACAGTACTACAGGTAGAAACAGTAATAAAGTATATGTCCTTCCTTAACTTTCCTCATGGCTTGAAATATCTCAAGATGAGTTGTGTGAGACGACCAGCTTAAAAAAACAACAAAAAAAACAAAACATAAGCTTGCATCACTCTGTCTGCAGTTGTTTGACACATTTATCTATATGTAGCCACCCAGTGTTGTGGTGTGAATTACAGCCTGATGAAGGTTTTACTATTTTGCTATGATAATGTATTATATTTGTACAGTGAGAATTTTAATTGTTTAACAAAATTTGTGGAAAGTAAAGATGAATGCATCTATTCAAGTAGCACTGGTAGAGAACACTGCAGTACACGAAGTACAGATAGAGAGCACTACAGTACATGAAGTACAAATAGAGAGCACTGCAGTAGCAGAAATAGAGAGCACTGCAGTACATAAAGTACAGATAGAGAGCACTGCAGCACATATACTCCCAGTAAAGTGCACCACCATATATGTAGCGCAGTTAGAGAGCTCTACATCACTAATAGTACAGAGCACTACCAAACATACATTTAGCACAGTTAGAGAGTAATACAAAGAGCAGTGCAGTACATTTAGAATAGGTAGAGAGCAGTACAAAACACGTTGCACAGCTAGAGAGAAATAGGGTACTAAGCACAGTTAGAGAACAATACAGTAATTGTAGAACAGGTACATAGGCAACAGTCTATATGGCACATGTGAAAAACAGCACATTGCTTGCACAACTTCTACAGAGTAGAATGGGATATGTTGCATACGTAGAGAGCAGAATACTACATATTGTACAGGTAGAGAACAGTACATAAAGCACATATACCATGAAGAGCAGTACAGTACACTTACCATAGTCCAGAACAGTACAGGTGGCATCAATAGACAGCAGTACAGTACACATACCATGGCCCAGAACAGTACAGGTGGTACCAATAGATAGCAGTACAGTACATGTACCATTGCCGAGAACAGTACATGAGGCAGCGGTAGAGGACAGTTCAGTACCTGAAGCACACATACCATGAAGAACAATACAATACACATACCATAGCCCACAACAGTACAGGTGGCACCAATAGAACGCAGTACAGTACATGTACCATTGCTGAGAACAGTACATGAGGCAGTGGTAGAGGACAGTTCAGTACCTGAAGCACACATACCATGAAGACCAGTACAGTACACATACCATAGCCCAATACAGTACAGGTGGCACTGGTAGAGAGCAGTACAGTACACATACCATGGCCCTTTACAGTACAGATGGCACCAATAGATAGAAGTACAGTACAAGTGGCACTGGTAAAGAACAGTTCAGTACATAGCCATGAAGTGCAGTACAGAACACATACCATAGCACAGAACAGTACATGAGGCAACGGTAGAGAGAAGTTCAGTACATGAAGCACACATACCATGAAGACCAATACAATACACATACCATGGCCCAGTACAGTACAAGGTGGCACCAATAGACAGCAGTACAGTACACATGGCACTGGTAGAGAGCAGTTCAGTACATGAAGCACACATATCATAAAGCACGGTACAGTACACAAACCATAGCCCAGTACAGTACAGGTGCCAGCAATAAATAGCAGTACAGTACACATAACATGGCCCAGTACAGTACAGGTAGCACTGGTAGAGAGCAGTACAGTAAATGAAGCTCTGCACTTTGCCTCAAGAGGAACTAATAGACAACCAGTTGCCTCCACTTGTCCCCAATTTCAAATACTGAAGTGATTTAATTTTACCAATAAACCTTCTAGGCAAATAGTCTGGATCTTCCAGCCCCTCACATCAGCATTGTCTACAGCACTGTAAGTTATGTGTGGTTTCAGGTAATAATAGCAGTAGATATCATCCTAGCTGGCACCAATGTTTTATGCTTCCTCACCTTTTGTAAGGTTTTTATGCTCTTATTTTTTATTTGTAAAAAAGCAGAAAAGATGCTGTTCTGTCAGCACATAGGCACAGGTGTGACCCGATTCTGATGTGGATGATGAAATAATCCACAGTGGGTTTGCCAATGACATCAATGCCCCATGTAAACATGACCGATGGATGAACCATTCAGTCTCCCAGTAAAAGAGGCAGGGGCGAGATGTTAGCTTGTTTTGTTAAAAAAAAATCTCAAACACATCAGGCCCACCCGGAGTCTTCTGAGTGGAGCTCCGGAGCCTTCTGAGTGGAGCTCCGGAGTCTTCTGAGTGGATCTCCAGAGCCTTCTGAGTGGAGCTCCGGAGCCTTCTGAGTGGAGCTCCGGAGCCTTCTGAGTGGAGCTCCGGAGTCTTCTGAGTGGATCTCCAGAGCCTTCTGAGAGTGTGAGCTCCGGAGCCTTCTGAGTGGAGCATCCGGAGCCTTCTGAGTGGAGCTCCGGAGTCTTCTGAGTGGGATCTCCAGAGCCTTCTGAGTGGAGCTCCGGAGCCTTCTGAGTGGAGCTCCGGAGTCTTCTGAGTGGATCTCCGGAGCCTTCTGAGTGCATCTCCAGAGCCTTCTGAGTGGAGCTCCGGAGCCTTCTGAGTGGAGCTCCGGAGTCTTCTGAGTGGATCTCCGGAGCCTTCTGAGTGCATCTCCAGAGCCTTCTGAGTGGAGCTCCGGAGCCTTCTGAGTGGAGCTCCGGAGCCTTCTGAGTGCATCTCCAGAGCCTTCTGAGTGGATCTCCGGAGCCTTCTGAGTGGAGCTCCGGAGCCTTCTGAGTGGATCTCCGGTGCCTTCTGAGTGGATCTCCGGTGCCTTCTGAGTGGATCTCCGGAGCCTTCTGAGTGGATCTCCGGAGTCTTCTGAGTGGATCTCCGGAGTCTTCTGAGCGGATCTCCAGAGTCTTCTGAGTGGATCTCAGGTGCCTTCTGAGTGGAGCTCCGGAGCCTTCTGAGTGCATCTCCAGAGCCTTATGAGTGGAGCTCCGGAGCCTTCTGAGTGCATCTCCAGAGCCTTCTGAGTGGATCTCCGGAGCCTTCTGAGTGCATCTCCAGGCCTTCTGAGTGGAGCTCCGGAGCCTTCTGAGTGGAGCTCCGAGCCTTCTGAGTGCATCTCCAGAGCCTTCGGTGGAGCTCCGGAGACTTCTGAGTGGATCTCCGGTGCCTTCTGAGTGGATCTCCGGAGCCTTCTGAGTGGATCTCCGGAGTCTTCTGAGTGGATCTCCGGAGTCTTCTGAGTGCATCTCCGGAGCCTTCTCTTATCCGTACAGTAGTTTGATTTTTTTTCTCATCTACAGGAACATTTTCGGATTCATTAATCATTGTGCAAATGTCTCAGCTGAGTCTTCATAGTGCACCGAGCACAACCTTGCACTCCCTCTACTGTAGATAAACCGCGGCGCGTCGTTCATTCACATTTCTACCGACAGCTTTTGTTCTGCAAAAATAAACCTCACACTTTAACACCCGTTCAACACATGTCATCCAAACTGTGCTGTGAACTGTGCCAAACCTGTGCCGGCAATAACTCCGAATTCTCAATGACTTCACCCTGAGAACTTCAGTAACTGCCTCAGCCTGGATTTCCATCCACCTGAGTCTTAGAATTGGGGATTTTTTTTTAGTAAATTGTAGAATGCATTTTTCATAGATTGTGCCCAGACCCAGATTAGGATTGAAATTTAATCCATCACATTGTACACTATGCCTGTACTGTGGCATCACTGTGAGCATTATCCCTATACTGTGATATCACTATGTGCAATATCCATATACTGTGACATCACTGTGAGCATTATCCCTATACTGTGATATCACTATGTACAATATCCATATACTGTGACATCACTGTGAGAATTATCCCTATACTGTGATATCACTATGTGCAATATCCATATACTGTGACATCACTGTGAGCATTATCCCTATACTGTGATATCACTATGTACAATATCCATATACTGTGACATAACTGAGCATTATCCATGTACTGTGACATCACTGTGAGCATTATCCCTATACTGTGATATCACTATGTACAATATCCATATACTGTGACATCACTGTGTGAATTATCCCTATACTGTGATCTCACAAAGTGCATTATCCCTATAATGTGACATCACTATGTGCATTATCCCTATATGTGACATCACTGTGCACAATATCCTTATACTGTGACATAACTGAGCATTATCCATGTACTGTGACATCATTTTGTACAATATCCATATACTGTGACATGACTGTGAGCATTATCCCTATACTGTGATATCACTATGTACAATATCCATATACTGTGGTATCACTGTGAGCATTATCCCTATACTGTGATATCACTATGTACAATATCCATATACTGCATATACTGTGACATCACTGTGAGCATTATCCCTATACTGTGATATCACTATGTACAATATCCATATACTGTGACATCACTGTGAGCATTATCCCTATACTGTGATATCACTATGTACAATATCCATATACTGTGACATCACTGTGAGCATTATCCCTATACTGTGACATCACTGTGAGCATTATCCCTATACTGACATCACTATGTACAATATCCATATACTGTGACATCACTGTGAGCATTATCCCTATACTGTGATATCACTATGTACAATATCCATATACTGTGACATCACTGAGCATTATCCATGTACTGTGACATCACTTTGTACAATATCCTTATACTGTGACATCACTGTCAGCATTATCCCTATACTGACATCACTATGTGCAATATCCATATACTGTGACATCAATATGTGCACTATCCCTGCACTGTGGCATCACTGTGACCATTATCCCTATACTGTGATATCACTATGTACAAAATACATATACTTTGACATCACTGTGTGTATACTTTTACTGTGATATAACCATGTACACTATCCCTGTACTGTGACATAACCGTGTGCGTATTCTCCCTGTACCATGGTATCACTGTGTTCATTCTCCCTGTACCGTGGTATCACCATGTGCGTATTCTCCCTGTACTGTGGTATCACTGTGTGCATTCTCCCTGTACTTTAGTATCTCTGTGTGCGTTCTCCCTGTACTGTGACATCACCGTGTGTTCTCCCTGTACTGTGGTATCGCTGTGTGCATTCTCCTTATACTGTGGTATCGCTGTGTGCATTCTCCCTATACTGTGGTATCGCTGTGTGCATTCTCCCTATACTGTGGTATCGCTGTGTGCATTCTCTCTGTACTGTGGTATCTCTGTGTGCATTCTCCCTGTACTGTGACATCACAGTGTGCGTTCTCCCTGTGCAGTGACATCACCGTGTGCGTTATCCCTGTGCAGTGACATCACGTGTGCGTTCTCCCTGTGCCGTGACATCACCGTGTGCGTATTTTCTCTGTACTGTGGTATCACTGTGTGTATTTTCTCTTTTTTGGGGAATCCACTGTGTGAATTTTCCCCCTTACTGTGGACCCACTTGTAAATATTTCAAAACCATACTTTGGCATTATTTTCTGTATTTTAAACCTCACTTTGTCCCTTTCTCCTTACGGAAATCCCCGGGGTTTTCTTCCCCGGTCCTGTGGATCCTTTTGTTTTTTACCCCCAATTTTGCCCCCATTAAATTTGGGTATCCTGTGTTTACCATACTGGGGATTTTTCAAAATCCCCTTTACTGTGGACCCCTTTTGTTTATATTTTGGGTAGTTGACCCCCCAAACCTGTTTTAAATTTCTTCCCTTTAACTGTGGTATCCTTTTTGGGGCTTTTCCCCCTTAAATGTGGTATCCTGTGTCCCTTTCCCCCTATACTGGGGGTATCCCTGTGTGCATTCCCCCCTATACTTGGGTACCCGCTGTGTCCCTTCCCCCTTAAACTTTTTGGGTTTTTTTGGGCCTGTGTGCATTCTCCCTTTACGGGGTTTACCCGCTGTTTGCATTTCCTATACTGTGGTATCGCTGTGTGCATTCTCCCTGTACGGGAACAAAAGAGAAATTTTTATCGCTTGGGCACTATCCCCCGAAGTTTGAAATCACTGTGTGCTTTTTTAGAGAACCACAAAATCAAAACTTTTCCCATGTTTACACTTGTTGCTAAAGGGTGCTAAATGGGGAAATTGGGGGCTACTTTTAAAGTTTTTCTCGGGGTTTCCCCCTGATTACTTGTTGCACTCCTGCTTTTTGTACCATTTCCTAATTCACTTTTCTCAGGTTTGACAATTTCTCTTGTATAATATGTCTTTGGCAGAGAGATGATTGTACTTTTAAATTTTGAGGGCCCTTTAAAAACTCAGTTTTGGGGGAAAAAAAATAAAGGACATTGGTGTAAAAAATTTTAATAATCTAGTTTCATTGCCCTTTGGGGTTCTTGGGGCCCTCTGTGAGCGAGAAAGAAGACAACCCCCACAATTTCACAAAAAATTATGGGACAAAAAGTTCTTGGGCCCTTTAAAATATAAACATTTTTTTTGTAGCAACTTACATAGTTACATATTTGCCCGGGCCCAAAAAAAAAAAAACAAAAAAGTCCATTTCCCGTTTTTGCCTGTTGTTCTAAAGTGTTTATCCAAAGAAGGCAAAAAAACCCCCAAAAAAAGGGAGGAGGGAAAATTGGGCCTCATTTTAGGAAAAAATTCCTTCCCCCACTCCAAACTGTCAAACAGAATAATCCCGTTTGTTCTATAAATCCCGGTCAGTTTCGGGGTAAGGGTTTCCCGGAAATTGGGGCCCCTTGTTAGAATAAGGGGCTCCTTAAAGCTAAATTTTTAATAGAGAAAAAACCCATGCTTTATTCCCAAAAGGGTTTGAGATGTTAAATCTTTAGATTTTTAAAAAATTATCATTGGAAACCCCAATTTTACAAAGAGGATATATTCTAATGGTTAGTTTTCATAGTTTTTTAAGGGGTGAAAAAAAGACAGATCCAGTTAACCCCATTGTTTCCCACAACTTTATACAGGGAAGGAAAACCCCCCCCCCCCCACCCCCCTGAGGGTTTAAGTCAATTATTCTCAATTTTGGGGAAAAAATTCCTTCCCAAATGCAATCAGAATAAATCCCGGATCACGAAATCTTTTCCAGGAAACCCCCGGGCCTAAAACTTTTTTTTATTTACAAAAACTACAAATTTTATCCAGAACCTTTTTACGGGAAACCCGGTCACTTTTAAAATTGTTCTTTATTTAAAACTAAAATTTATCCTAACCCCTTTTCCCAGAATCCCGGGCACTAAAACTTGGGTTTTATTATTAAAATCAAAAAAATGTATCCCCCCCCCTTCTTCCCGAATCCTTCATTAACCCTTTTTTATTAAACCATCAGGGAAAGTTCCAGAACCCCTTCCTTTCCCGAATCCGGTCACAAAAACTTGGGTTTATTATTACATTTTAGGGAAAATTTCCAGACCCCTTTTCCAGAATCCTTTTCACTATAACTTTTTATTTTTATTAATCTAAAAAAATTGGTCCAGACCTTCCCCCAGAATCCCTTTCCCCTATAACTTTTTTTATTATTACATCTTAAAAAAGTATCCAGACCCTTTCCCCAACCCCCGGTTTACTTTAAATTTTTAATTATTACATTTGAAATGTATCCAACCCTTCCCAAACCCTTTTACTATAACTTGTTTTTAATACATCTAGAAATGGGATCCAGACCCTTTCCCCGAAAAAAGGTCACTTAACTTTTTTATTTTGCATCAAAAAAATGGGTCCCGGGCCCCTCCAGAATCCTTGGTCCATAACAATTTTATATTATTACATTTTAGAAAAGTTCCCCCGAAACCCTTCCAGAAACCGGGGCACTATAAAATTTTTTATTTTTACATCAAATAAATGTTCCAAACCCCTTTTCCAAACCTGGTCACTTAACTTGTTATAATTTTTTCATCTAGAAATGTTCCCAAACCCTTTCTCCCGAATCCCGGGCACTTTTAACTTGTTATATTATTACATCTAGAAATGTATCCAGACCCTTCTCCAGAATCCGGTCACTATAACTTGTTCTATTACTACATCTAGTAATGTATCCAGACCCTTCTCCAGACTCCTGGTCACTATAACTTGTTATATTATTACATCTAGAAATGTGTCCAGACCCTTCAACAGAATCCTGGTCACTATAACTTGTTATATTATTACATCTAGAAATGTAACCCGGACCCTTCTCCAAATCCTGTCACTATAACTTGTTATATTATTACATCTAAAATTATCCAGACCTTCTCCAGAATCCCGGTCACTATAACTTGTGATATTATTACATCTTGAAATGTATCCACACCCTTCTCCAGAATCGTGGTCACTATAACTTGTTATATTATTACATCTAGAAATGTATCCAGACCCTTTTTGTACTCTGTTAGTGAATTCACTGTGACAAGTTCCTCTGGGAGAGAGTTCCACAGTCTCACTGCTCTTACAGTAAAGAACCCCTGTCTATGTTTATGTAGAAACTTTCTTTCCTTTTGGCGTAGATTGGTTCTTCATACAGTCCTGGGTATAAATAAATCTTGGGAGAGATCTCTATATTGACCCCAGATATATTTATACATATTTATTATGTCGCCCCATCTTTTCTCTAAACTAAATAACCCTAATCTTGCTAATCTTTCTGGGTACTGTAGTCCACCCATCCTTTTATTATTTTTGTTGCCGCCTTTGTACCTGTTCAAAGCTCTACAATGTCTTTCTGTGCACTGGTGCCCAAACTGTACACAATATTCCATGTGTGGTCTGACCAGTGACTTGTATAATGGGAGAATAATGTTCTCATCATGTGCATCTATGCCCTTTTAATGCACCCCATGATCCTATTTGCCTCGGCAGCTGCTGTCTGACACCAGCTGCTACAATTCAGTTTACTAATCATCACTTGAATGATTCTCTTACAGACTTACAAATACAATATGTGGTATTTTTTTTTTTTTACTGATCTTAGGGTAAGAACGATGCCAGGAATGTAAGATTCGGATAAATGTACTTTTTAATCCATGAATTGTTTCTTGAGGACCCGGATCTCTCATTGAATGATTATCTGTCGTCCTTATTGATAAGATCCATCAAATGTCAAGACGAGCGCTTTTACAGAAAAAATATTGATTTTTTTTTCAGACAATAAACCCAAACCTGATATTTTGTTTCCCTTTTTTTCTTAGGGTGGAAAAGCCAAAAGGTAGAAGGAAGATTGATTCATATCAAGCACTAAGATAATCCCGTCTCAGCACAGTCCTCACCTCAGATAAAGGATGCACTTTGGTTTTTCTTCTCTGCAATATAAAACATCCAATTTTTTATTTTTTTTTGCAATTTAATTTTTTTTAAGAACTAACTTTTTGGATATCCAAAGCCGGCGAGACGTCCGTCATGCAAAAAATACCAGAAGAACCTGCAGGAATTTTCCATCCTCTTTAAACAGTCATATCTCATGAATGTCTAATCTCCACCGACCACGGTGACCAATTTTGAAGACGCTTCCATTGATATAAACTGATCTGACGGGAAAAACAAAAAAGGCCAATGAGAGATAATCAGTAGAAATTACTTGTTGGGAAAAGGATGTTGGATTTCTATCTATATCCTGGACTGAATCGCACACATAGATTTATCAGCCGTGAACTGTAACAGCTCAATATCTCGGAGTTACTACCATTGTCGGCGCGGACAACTATTATCCGGTATGTACCTGTTCCTGGTGCTCAATCTCAACACCCTGTGGGTGGCAGTCTCCATAGCAATGCAGCATGGACACTACGACATGTGTAAGACTCAGACAAAATCCGATGAAGGCATAGTGTGGGAATATATGGCTTGTCAACCAGAATCGAAGGACATGACACCATATCTGAAGGTTAGAGTTGATCCTCCAAACAGTACCTGCGGAGACCCTCCAGAACCCTTCTGTGCAATGGTAAGAAACATGAATCATAAAACACACTAATTAGCCAATAAATGTATCGCCGTCTGTTTTGTGGCTTGGTGATCTATGTATATATAGATGAAAAAAGCTTTTACTGCCTACTACTTATCATAATGAAGCAAAACTGATACTTAGGGCCACATGTATGAAACGGTTTGGGTCTAAAACTCTTTTCACCATAGGTTTCTATAGGGAAAAAAATTTAGTTTTAGACCAAATCCGTTTCATACATGTGGCCCTTAGCACATCACATGCCACTGAAAAAGTGTGGCATATCGGGTTAATGACACGTTTGATCCAGGTTCAAGGAACTCAATCAGATTGGCCAGGCTTAGACTGTTCCTCGGGGGAAATCCATGGGCATGGTGGGCCTCTGGACATGGCAAGCCAAGGGCTGCTTTGCGGGGAGAAAGGCAGATAAAGAGGCAGAGTGCATGAGTTATATACAGTCACATACAATAGATAGACCCCCAGAATTAACTGTACTGGGGGTCCCAACAATCGATTCCACTGGCAGGCCCTAGGCACCCTAGTGCAACACTGGGGTGGACCAACATTGAAATTCGGTGAAAATCATCAAAAAATAGTTTTAGAGTTAAGGTTTTTACTGGGATTTTAGGGTTAATTTTCCATTCTTTGATGGTCCCTCTCCTCGTTCCTAGTCCAATCTTACTTCTGGTTCCCCATCACATCATCACTTCCAGAGGAGTTTTGTTTCCAGTTGGAAGCGATTTTGACAAGAAGGGATGTCGTATTGGAAGCGAGAAGGTGATAAAAGTGGGGCTTTACTGGGAGCAATGGGGTGATGTCAACCAGAAGTGAGGCCATAGCGGAGAAATGAGGTGACGTTGAACAAAAGTGAGGCCATAGCGGGAGTAATGAGGTGACGTTGACCAGAAGTGAGGCCATAGTGGGAGCAACAAGGTGACGCTGACCAGAAGTGAGACCATAGTGGGAGCAATGAGGTGACGTTGACCAGAAGTGAGGCCATAGCGGGAGCAACGAGGTGACGTTGACCAGAAGTGAGGCCATAGTTGGAGCAATGAGGTCACGTTGACCAGAAGTGGACCATAGCGAGAGCAACGAGGTGACGTTGACCAGAAGTGAGGCCATAGTGGGAGCAACAAGGTGACGTTGACCAGAAGTGAGACCATAGTGGGAGCAATGAGGTGACATTGACCAGAAGTGAGGCCATAGCGGGAGCAACGAGATGACGTTGACCAGAAGTGAGACCATAGTGGGAGCAATGAGGTCACGTTGACCAGAAGTGAGACCATAGCGAGAGCAACGAGGTCACGTTGACCAGAAGTGAGGCCATAGCGGGAGCAATGAGGTGACGTTGACCAGAAGTGAGACCATAGCGGGAGCAACGAGGTGACGTTGACCAGAAGTGAGGCCATAGCGGGAGCAATGAGGTGATGTTGACCAGAAGTGAGACCATAGCGGGAGCAATGAGGTGACGTTGACAAGAAGTGAGGCCATAGCGGGAGCAACGAGGTGACGTTGACCAGAAGTGGGGCCATAGTGGGAGCAACGAGGTGACGTTGACCAGAAGTGGGGCCATAGAGGGAGCAACGAGGTGACGTTGACCAGAAGTGAGGCCATAGCGGGAGCAACGAGGTGACGTTGACCAGAAGTGGGGCCATAGTGGGAGCAACGAGGTGACGTTGACCAGAAGCGAGGCCATAGCAGGAGCAACGAGGTGATGTTGACCAGAAGTGAGACCATAGCGGGAGCAATGAGGTGACGTTGACAAGAAGTGAGGCCATAGCGGGAGCAACAGGTGACGTGACCAGAAGTGGGCCATAGTGGGAGCAACGAGGTGACGTTGACCAGAAGTGGGGCCATAGTGGGAGCAACGAGGTGACGTTGACCAGAAGTGAGACCATAGCGGGAGCAATGAGGTGACATTGACCAGAAGTGAGACCATAGTGGGAACAATGAGGTGACATTGACCAGAAGTGAGACCATAGCGGGAGCAATGAGGTGACATTGACCAGAAGCGAGGCCACAGCGGGAGCAACGAGGTGACGGTGACCAGAAGTGAGGCCATAGCGGGAGCAACGAGGTGACGTTGACCAGAAGTGAGGCCATAGCGGGAGCAACGAGGTGATGTTGACCGGAAGTGAGGCCATAGCGGGAAAAATTAGGTGACGTTGACCAAAAGTGAGGCCATAGCGGGAAAAATTAGGTGACATTGACCAGAAGCGAGGCCATAGTGGGAGCACCGAGGTGACATTGACCAAAAGTGAGGCCATAGCGGGAGCAATGAGGTGATGTGACCAGAAGTGAGGCCATAGCAGGAGTGAAAGGGCATCAGGGAATATTAACTGTAAAAGTCAGAAACAAGCTCAAACCTAGCTCAGGGTTAGGGGAATTGATAGTTCTAGGATAAGTGTAGAGCAAAAATCAGATTCAGGCCGTCCCAAGCCCAAATTATGGTTGAACCAGTTTTGAACCAGACAGGGCTCTAGTCAAGTAACATTACCATTGAAAATGTTGAGTGAAAGTTTGCTACATTGTAATATGTAACATGTTAGCTTGAAGTTTACTACATTATAATACATAACATGTTAGGTTAAAGTTTGCTACATTATATGTAACATGTTGGGTTAAGGTTTGCTACATTATAGTATGTAACATGTTGGGTTAAAGTTTGCTATGTTATAATATGTAGCATGTTTCATGTCAGGCTAAAGTTTGCCCCATCATTGTGTGTAACACCATGAAGTCAAGTGTTTGCTCCCTTTGTAGGTGTCAGCAGAGATAACAGTATCTTGATTTTGTATTGATAACATTAACATAGCAGAGACTTTATTACAGAAAATTGTTATACCACAAAAACTGCATTCGGCTGCTGAGGGAAGATATGTCCTTGGATTTTTAACAAGCAACATATAAAATATGTACCAATGGAATAGGAAGATATTATGTCTAGAAACTGATACATTAGGCTATGAATAAATTATAGGGAGAGTTTACTTTATATGGTGTAATCATCATGAGCAGAAGTCAGAGATGCCATTATATAAGCAAAATGCAAAGCTGTCGGAGATCCTGTGTCTTTATGATGAAACATACATTTTTAATTTCGCCGGCAATTATGGAGAAGTGAGCTAAATATTAGCAGACAAGTGTTTCCCCCTGGCAGCAGCGCCGTATATTCTGTACATAATTTGTTCTATAGTTCTAAGAGACAGAACAAGCAAAGTGCGTTATCAAAATTGTGCCTTGGATTTGTGTCAAATTCAGATTGGTGCAGACCAGGGGAGTAGCTATAGGGGGGCGGAGGTGGCAGTCGCTACCGGGCCCTGAAGCCCTCCTGACACATAAGGTGATGCCAGTATTGTAAGTGGCACATGGTAGCTGGGGGGGCCCATTTCACTTTTTGCACTAGGGCCCCAGAGCTTCAACTTATGCCTCTGGTGCAGGCTCAGGTTGGCCCAAATCTAAATCGCAAAAAAAAGTTATCTGTAACCATAACCCTAATGGTATGTTTGCACGGTGTCTTGCGGCGCTTACCTGTGTACACCACAAGGCGCCAGGAGATTTAGAAGTACAAGCTGGCCAGCGCATAACTCTAAAGTATTAGCGGAGGGGGGACAGCCCCATTAATCTCCATTACCTCCAGGAAGAAGTGACTTGTTCCTTCTTTCTCCCAGCACGAAATATGCATCAGGGAAGACAGAGGTTAAAGGGGTTGTCTCACTACAAGGATTGCTGCTTTTTATGTTAAAGATCTTGCAAATACAAGTCACTTTGCAGTATGTGTTCATTAACAGTGTCCTACCTATTCCTAGATATTCCCTCTTGTATGGGCTGCATCAGCTCCTCAGGTTGCTATAGCTTCAGACCTGATCTCTCCTGATAGGCTGCCAGCGCTGGTCACTATAGCTACAGACCTGGCTTCTACTGCAGCATAGTGAAAGCCAGTAGATACGCCCCTGAATTTAAAATGAGACCAAGAAAACAGGACTAATCAATTTAGTGAGACAACCCCTTTAAGGCCATATTGGGGGCATACTGCAGCGCAATTAGGACCCGATATACGGTCTGAAAGATGCCACGTGAACATGCCCTAAACCAAAATTGGGTTTAGGGTTAAGGTTTTAAGGCATTTTTAGGGCTTACTTTCCCCTCCATGGTGTTTCTGGGTCCTACAGCTCTGAGGTCACTTTGGCTCCAATATCACTTTTGGCTCTAAGTCACTTCCAGTCTCTTGTGACATGGACATGACGTGGTGGACCAGAAGTGACAGTGGACTGGAAGTGACATCAGAATGATGGTGCTGGTGGATCAGGGAGTGCCACATAGAAGTCAGTTAACCCTATAAAAGGCACGGCAGTGGACAAATACCGGCCGGTTTGCCGCCGTCCCCACGGCCGCGGTTGGGACGGCTTTTCTCCGCAATGAGCGGAGAACAGCCCTCCCACCTCCCATTGAGATGCACATGGTCCGTCCGGAAACCGGACAGAAGATTGTGCATGTTCAATGTTTTGTCGCCGGTCCGCCAGCGACAAAACCGCCGGGCGGACAACCCGTGCAGTGGGGACTGCTCCACGGGTTTTCCATCGCGCATCATTGTCCTCATTTTCGGCCGGTTTTTCAGGCGGTCTGAAAAACCGCAAACCCGCTGAAAAACCGCCCGAAAACCCGTGCCGTGGGGACATGCCCTAAAAGTCCCTTATGACAGCTTAGGGTTAAGGTTATGGTTACAGTGACTTGGGCTAAGGACAGAGTAAAGCAAATTGGTGTGGGACATCCCAACCCTGAATTTTTTATACTGGTTCAGTTCAACCAGTTCTGGACTGAACAGGGACAGTTTCGTACAACACTATTTATTACCAAGCTTCTTTGACCAGGGTGGCCATCAGTCATCTATTAACCGTTTCAGGGCCCAATCAAATGGGGCCCCCACCCATTACTAGCTTCTATTTTTTAACATATCATTGGGCCCAGTTTTGATTAGGGCCCCTGACAGGAGAACTGCCCGTACTGCCCTATTGGCTCCCCTGTCTTTGACCATTATGTGATAAGATCATCATTAGCAGTAGACCTGTGTACTCTGACTTATTTCCATGGTCCTTCCATCCGACAACCCTATATAATAGGCAGTGCGTCCATTGCAACCTTTCTTACTCATATTACTGAACTGTTCACCTCAAAGTCAGATCAGTGCTGGGATGGCAGGAGACCGTTTTTACTATTTCCCACCAAACCAGTTAAAGAGGCTGTTGGGAATGAAGAGGTGGCCTCATTCCATTCACTTCTTTGGAAACATCTTTTTAAGGGTATTTGATGCTGTTATTACCAGATTTCTGGTGATATCACAGAGCTTTGCTCAAAGTTTTCACTGGTTTCAGTTTTCTATTATTCTTTTTATAAAAAATTTAAAAAAAAGTCCTTAAAGAACCTAAGGGATGAAACATTAAAGAAGAAATCTATCAAAATGTGGGGTTGCTATTATCCTAATACTTTAGGGAATCCTTAAAATGGTATTCCTATGAAACTCTACTCCCGTTCCCAGCTTGGTCCATGTAGACTGCAAATAACAGAGAGGTGGCCACACATGCATGGCTCTCTGCATCTATTTCTATGCGAGGTTTGAGCTCAGCATAGCACAACCTCAATTCCAAAAAAGTTGGGACACTAAACAAATTGGGAATAAAAACTGAATGCAATGATGTGGTGGGGCCAACATCTAATATTATATTCAGAATAGAACACACATCACAGATCAAAAGTTGAAACTGAGAGAATGCATCATTTTAAGTGAAGAATATGTTGTTTCAAAATATCATGGCGCAAAAAACCCAAAAAATTGGGACCGTGCTTTTTTTTCCCACTGTGTGGCACCCCCCCTTTTTCTTCAACAGTCAACAACATTGGGGACAAGGAAACCATTTCTAAATTTTAGAAATGGGAAATCCTCCCATTCATGTCTAATACAGGCCCTAACTTTTTAAATTTCATCTTGGGCCCTTCTTTGTCCACCTTCCTCTTTATGATGCGCCAAATGTTCTCTAAGGTGAAACTCGGGACTGCGGCGGCCATTTAAATACCAGGTCCTTCTCCTACGTACCATGATGTTGTGATTGCGC
Source organism: Phyllomedusa bahiana (assembly GCA_025379985.1). Lineage (NCBI taxonomy): Eukaryota > Metazoa > Chordata > Amphibia > Anura > Hylidae > Phyllomedusa > Phyllomedusa bahiana. The sequence continues at coordinate 1,119 of JAODAL010013373.1, read as the reverse complement.
AAAATTTGGGGGTCGGCATTATCTTGTTGAAAAAATGCAGGTTTCCCTGAAAGACTTACGCTAGATGGGGGCATAGATGTTCTAGAACCGAACCAGCTCTTGCATTTAAAGGTCCTTTCCAACAGCAAGCTGCCCATCCACAAGCACTCAGCAAACCCCCTACCATCATGATGCAGGGTTTTTGAAAGGGGCCTTAAACAGCTTGGGTTTTCCCCGTCCCTCTGGTCCGGAGGACAGACGTCCACGTTCCACAAAAAACTTCAAATCGGACCACTGACCACAGAACAGTTTTCCATTTTCCCCCCTCCCTTTTAAATGGCCCCCCCCATGCAAACGGTGAGCTTGGGAGCTTCTTAGAAAGGCTTCCCCTTTGCACGAAAATTTTTGCTGGCACGCGGATGGCCCGGGGTGTGGGGCAAAGACAATGCTTTCGGAAGGATTCCTGAGCCTCCTGTGATTTCCTGTTTTAGGTCAGTGACGTTCAAGGGGCCCCGGAATCACGAGCACCATAGATTTTTCGGGCCTTGACCCTTACCACAGCGATGGTTTTCCCGATTCTCTGAATCTTGGATGATGTAATTTTTTGGGTTGAGAGATAATTTTAAAGTCTTTGCTATTTGACGCTGGGAACACCATCCGTATTGCTGCACAACTTTCGCGCACAAAGGGGGAATTGGTGATCCCTTACCATCTTTGGGTTCAGAGAGACATTTACGCTCTGAGGAGCCTTTTTATACCCAATCATCTGTCAATTCACCGAATTAGTGTTGATTTGGGCTTCCAGCGTTCGGTTATCTGCTCAATTAAATTTTTTTCCCGCCAATTAAATTCTACTTTCCCAACTTTTTTGGCATTTAATCAACATATTTTTTTTTTTTCTAATGTTACATTCACTCAAAAAACTTTTGAACATCATCAGTTTTTATTCGAAATAATATTAAAATTTTGGCCCCTCCACATCATTGCATTCAGTTTTTATTCACAATTTGTTTAGTGTCCCGACTTTTTTGGAATTGAGGTTGTACATATGTTTGGCTCTGCTCAGACTCTGATAGAGGTGAACAGAAAGAGCCGCACATACATTGTTTCATGGGAGCCACTACAGACGAAGTGGGAACA